>JASDQU011506920.1:4814-22846 GCA_032191745.1 Picea mariana
AATTCAGAACTTTTGTACATGGGGTCTGCTACACGGCTCTCTGCTTCTCTTCTATGCTCTCCAGAATTATGTTACAATATGCAATGAGGGTGTCTATATCCCGTTTCCCTTTTGCGCTCTAAAATTGTCTAATCTAGAATTGAATTCTATCTACTTTACATTAACTACCATAAATACCTTCTATCTACTAAGGATGAGAGAAAATCGCTCAAGGTCCATTTACAATATACAAAGGTGCTCCTTCTTAATTATCTTATTCAAGATGAAGCATCAATTTCAAGGTAATTTCAAAATTTGCGATGGTGCTTGTCCAGCTGTCTTTTGCTTCTGCACTGGATCACTTGAGATGCTCCTGCATCATACACCAATTGAACACAACGTCATTGGAGAAAAACTCTGCGACTGATAATGCATCGAGCGTGCATTTTACCTTGTAGTATGATCTCATAACCTTGTTGTCTATGATGTAACAACTCGTCCTGACTGTTTCTGGTAGTATGGGGTCGATTATGGCTGTGCATCCCCTGCTCTTTGTATTGAATTTTTCATATAGGCTAAGCTCTCCTTTATTTTTTTCATGCTTACCAGGACCTTGAAATATCTTCAACACATTCTCACCTTCAAGGGACAATGCAGTAAGTTGATGGATGTCTGTAGCATGAATTGGGTATCGCTAGGCTAGCCAGAGACTTCGTTCATGCACTCTGCTGATCAGGAATTTAGTGCACCGTGCAACCTCACCAGTGGTGTCGAATACTGGTAGGTCTCTGAGGTTCATAATAGTCGAGTTGAACAAGTTGACAAACTCTGATTTTGGCACAAATTTCATGCCTCCCAACTTGTCTGGAGCCATCTCCCAGAATATGTCTATGTGCATCTGGGGGAACAAAACTGAATCTGTTAATTTGAGATCAAGGAGCTTGACGTGCTCCACCTTCCCCTTGAGATTGCCCACGACCTCGAATCGGGGGTCACAGGGCTCGTCTGGTACTGCATCCTTCCACATGGCGCTTCAGCTTCCTGTGGCTCTTGGCATTGTGGATTTTGATTTATCATGAATTCTGCGGTGAGCTAAGGACTATGGTCACGACTGCGGGTTTCACAAATGTATAGGTTTTCTTTCTCTTAAGGATTTGAAAATTACTAAGATATTTTGAAAGTGATGCGTTATATGGTGAATTCTTAGAGGCTTATACTTGGCTTAGCGGGCAAGTTTAACAACAACTTCAGTTCATCATGACCGTATGGACGCAACTGGATCTGAGTTTTCTAACGAGACGATTTAATGGGTTAAATCCTATCGAGTGATTCGGTCATTTAATTGCGTCAGTGGAATATGGAATTGGCCAGTTTCAGACCTTTCCATTTGGCGAGTGGGAATCTCGGCACGAATTCTGATGGCATCTTTGCTTATCACGACTTTATGGATAAACTAAACTCAGACAGGGTACCGTAACAACAATAAAGGCTATGACTAGACTGGGTTTGTGTGGCACATGGACTCATATTGTATTCGGATTCGTTATCCCTCCGACCAAAAAGGGGGTCTCTGTCATCTTAATGACTATCATTATCGGTTTCTTTTATGCTTCGTATCGTGCACTATTGAGTCATTAGTTATGTATCAAACAATACTTACACAGAAAATGAACTACGTGATGCGGTGCAATACTGCACACGTTGGTTTTATTAACTAAATTTACGACAATATAAAAAAAACTCAAAATTAACTATTATACATGCTCTTTCAGACTAGAGAGACAATCCTTTTTTCTCAGTTCTGGGATATATAGGGTTTCAGGAAAGCACCATTCACCCATCTTGGTCGCAGCATACCATCCAGTTGCGTGAGTCTAACTGCTCCTAAGGGTTGGATCTCCACAATTATAAATGGTCCCAACCAATGCATGCACAAATTTCCAGGATGCTTTTGGTACCTACTATCATAGAGTAGAACCTTGTCCCCTTTCGCAAATTCCTTAGTCTTAATATGTCTGTCATGCCAATCTTTTTGTCTTTCTTTTTCAACTGACTAATGTAAGTCTGCTAGAAATCTAGTCTCTTCGAGTTCTTGTAGCTCCATAAGTCTCTGTGCAACTGATTATTCCTCTGACATATGGGTGATCTGTGCAATGTACAAACTCGACGTGATAAATTCTGCAGGTACCACTGCTTCTTTCCCATAAACCATTTGGAATGACGTGTACTTGTGGGGTTTCTTCGTGGTTGTCCTATAATCCCATAGTAATTTTGGAACTTTGTCATCCCAATCTTCCCTATTTGTGTAATATACTTTTGTCAACCCTCTCTCCCGGATCTTGTTGAATGCTTCTACTATTCCATTGGCCTGCGAGTGGTAGGGGTTTCTTTTGTGATGTTGGATAAGGAACTCGACTGTAAGCTTGGATATAGTGCTACTAATAAAGTCATCTCCTTGATCGTTGGTTAGGCTCCTATGACATCCAAATCGAGTGATAATATTCCCAAAAATGAACCTGGTAGCGATATCGGTCAAACAATCCCGAACAATTGTTGCTTCTGCCTAATGTCTGAGGTAGTCGTGGCAGTGATGATGTACCTAGACTTTGAATGTTTGGTTGTGGGGTTGATTGGTTCAATGAATTCATTGGCCCATTCCTCAAATGCTTGTAGAGATTGAACTAGTTGCAGTGGTAATTCATCTCGTTGTGACGGCTTACCCACTCTTTGACAAAAATCACACGATCTGTTGTATACCTTTGCATCCTAAAGAGTTTTTCCCACCAAAGCTTGGCTTGTAGAACTTTCTGTGCAGTGGACTTTCCTCCTACGTGGCCTCTCGCAACTCCACTGTGTCATTCCTAGAGTATATCATGTCTCTCATGGTCTAGGACACATCTTATAAGAATACTATCTAGTCCCAGTTTATACAACTGTCCCACGATCAATTGGTAGTCTGCTTCTCTAACAACCATGTGGAATTTCTGGGTTGTGGAGTATGTTTCTAGGCAGGCCCTGTACTTAGGAAGACTACTATGTCTTCCAGGTACTCTGGTATGGCCTCAACCTGGAACAAGTCTGCATCTGGGAGCTGATCGTCAACTGCTTTGCCACTTTCCCTTGATTCTAATCTGGACAGATGATCAGGTCCTATGTTGCATCTTCCTAGCTTAACAATAAATTCAAAAGAAAATTCTTGAAATAATAGCAACCATCTAAAAATCCTCCCTTCCAACACAGGTTTGTTAACTAAATATTCAATGCAGAGTGATTAGTAAAGAACCTGAAATGAGAACCTAACAAGTAATGTCTAAATTTTTTCAAAGCATAAATCATGGCTAGACCCTCCCTTTCTATCATTGTGTAGTTTCACTCAGCTTGCGACAACTTCCGACTCGCAAGATAGCTCCTAAGGAAATTCCTGAAGCATATACATGGACATGGAATTCATTTTCCCAGTTTGGGAATATCAGAATCGGTGTTGTGTTGAGATTCTCTTTGAGTGTTTCAAATGCTTTATCACATTCTAGGGTCAATTGGAACATTTCATCCTTTTTCAGTAGGTTTTCCATAGGTGCAATAATGTTGGCATATCTTCTGATGAAACTACGATAGTACCCTATGTGTCCCAGCGTGGAGCACAACTACTTTGCACTCATAGTTGGTGGCATATTCACAATGAATACAACTTTGGCTGGGTCTACCAATACTCCTTCTTGACAGACTATGTGGCCCAACAAATTCCCATGTGGTACATCGAAGATACACTTCCTGAGATTCAATGAAATATTCCATTCTCTACATCTATCAAACATTAGCCGTAATAGCGCTACATGTTCCTTGAGCAAACTATATATATCGTCCAATCATCCATATAAACTTCTATAAACTAGTGAATGAACTCTCTAAAGGTTGTTATTACAATCTTGGAAAAGACTGCAGGAGCATTCTTTAAGCCAAATGGCATCACATTGTATACGAAAGATCCCCATTTTGTTATGAATGTGGCCTTCTTCTTGTCTTCCTCGACAATCCTGACCTGGTGGTACCCTAAAAATCCATCTGTGAATGAGTATGCTTCCTTCCCCGCAACCTATTCTAGTACCTCATCAGTGAAAGGTTTTGGGAAAGGGTCATGCACACAAGCAGAGGTAAGGCTTCTATAGTCCACACTGACCCTAATATCCTTTGTGCCTTTCTTGCTTTGAATAACTATTGGGCTAACCCATTCTTCTTCTTCCACTGCAAAAATGAGTCCTGCCTCCAACAATTTATCTATCTCCTTCTGAACCTTCTCTTTTACTATAGGTTTAAGGTGATATGGTCTATGCCTCAAAGGCTTGGATCCTGGTTTCAGCTCGATTTTCATTTCTCCCATAACTCCTTTGATTCCCTTTAACTCTGAGAAAGTATTTAGGAACAAATCCTCATATTCCCGTAGTAGGATTTGTATCTCTTGACTAGTTTTCTCATCCGAGTAGTCTTCTACCATAGCTATCTTAAGTTTCTTTGTGTTCCCTATATTGACTTTGCGTAATTTTAATGGGTGATTGTAGGAACTATTAGTTTGACTGGGTATGATGTTCTGGAATTCTTTGTTCCCTTATGGCTCTTTGATGGCTAGGTTTCTCAATTCCTATAAGTCATCTAGGATTTCTAAATCCCTACTAATATGATAGCATTCTATAGGCTTCTCGGTTGAGGGAAGGTGCAGGTTAGTCTGAAGTTCCCATCTATGCTTGGTACATACCAGTAGGTTTGATTTATGATTACTATCTGTTATCACTCTGTAAATTTCCAGAGGTTGTCATGAGGTAAGAAAAAATCTATCAGAGGTAACCTTAACCAACTACTTCAAAAGTGGGAGCTAGCCCTACCAGCTTCAAAGAGGGATCTCTCTGTGAGTTTTAGATTTGTTTGGATTTTCAAGATTTTAGGCTAGTTAGAAAGAATATAACCGAGTTGTTTGCATTGTTTTTGAATGAAATGGCTGAATATAACTTATGCTTCCATTGGGCTATGTGGTCTGTTTTAAAAATATAGAGGTTAAAGACAGCTTTTAAAAGATTAGCTTTACAGGACGAGATAGTGCTAATGATGGATTCTTTAGGAATAAAATGGTGTATTGCTGAAAAAGGTGAGATATCAGTTAAAACAAAAAAACATTTAAGAATTTCTTTGTTATAACATCAGAAGAAAACATTTAAATCTATAAAAGATTAAGAACAGAGTACACAATGGAAAATTCTGCAAATTTAACTTCTTTTAAAGATTATATTTAGAAAGACAATATGATAACTGAGAAGGAAAAACTTTTATGCAAACAGAGGAAACTTCACCAACAATTGACATGCAGGAATCCTGTGAAATTTCTCTTTGTATTACTGGAATAACCTCTTGATAAAAATTACAACGACTAGAGATTGCTTGGGAGTAAATATCAACAATCCTCAATACTTCTAGGTTGGAAATATTTATAATAAAAGTTACAAACGACCCTGTCATTAATGATCAGGACGTGATAGAGTCTGAGTCTAACTAACTAGCTAACAAGATGCAGGAAAATAGTAACTGTTGATGATGTGTCAAACAAGATGCAAAAATGTAGTAACTGATGATGATGTGTCGAATATCTCATGCTAATTTTGGGGAAGACCGTTGGTGATTCATTCAGATGACTTTAATTGTGTCGGACGCTGAGCTGGACGAGGCTTTACCTTTACTCAATCAATTCGCACAACTCATCCCATATTTGTGTGCTTGGGATGGTAACTTTCAATAGCCGGTGGTAGACTTCATCTGTCTCGGTGTATTTAGAAAAAGTTGGCTTGATGAGGAAGATGTATTTGATTTTTTGTTGTATGTTGAGGTCATGCTGCAGAGTCTCCAAGAACGATTTGCCCATGATGCTGCCCTATATCCATGAAAATTTGGAACTGTCTTTGGCCATGGTGGCGATCTTTTGCTTGTAATTGGACAAAGTCATTAATTTATCATTTAGGACACGTAGATCAGGAAGACCCTTTTTCTATAAGGATTCAATCTTGCTAAAAAATCTCTGAACTTTAATGTCCATGTTCTGAGCCTTTTCCTCCAACTGCAACATTAATCCCTTTTTAATCAACACTCTTTTTACTTCGAGGATAGTCTCTATTCTGTCTTCAACTTTCAATTCTTCCAGCTCTTCCATCTCTTCTTTGGTTTTTGAGTTCAGAAACTTGATGATCTCGTTGGATGCTGAGGGCATTTCATCCAGTTCTCTTCTTATCTTTTCAATGGCCTGCCTGCTCTTCAACACCAAATCATGTTGTTCAAACATGATTTGCACCATGGGCCAAATCTCGTTTATGGAATTAGAGATGTCTGTCCAGATATTTTCCTTAGCCTCAACTAATGCCTTTCCTGCCACTATTTCTTTTTGGAGCTGTTGTATTTCCTGCTTAAGCTTCCCTGCTGCCTGTCTCTCAACATTGTATCTTATTTGGAAAGAAGATTTGAGTTACTGGAGATTTTCAACGTCCCTTTTCAACCTATTAATCTATGTTTCTTGTAGATCCATCTCCTCCATGGACTGTGATAGCTCCATAGTCTTTTCCAATGCTGGTAATGGAGTTGCCGATGGAATTTCCACTGTGGTGGTCATTGGCATAGCTGTTGTACTGACTTCAGCCAGGGGAACTGCATTCAATGGAACAACTTCCATTGGGGTTGATTTCTCCTTATCTTTCAATAACCTTTCCAGTTCTGCCTCCATTTCTTTTATCTGTGCATTATGCTGCATGATCTTCTTCGACCATTCCTCTTTCTCATCTTCTGCTTTAGCTATTTATTTGGCTTGTGAATCTTCTGTTGGTGGAAATTTAAGTTGTTTTATTAGAGATGCAGTACTATCTACAAGTCAAAAACACTAAAGGAACCAAATTACAATCAACAGTTGATCCTATAAATTATAGTGTTATAACAGTGGCTCCATCTGGGGATGGTATCCTCCTTGTGAGATGCCAAGAATCCTGTTTCTTGTTGTCTTGAAAAGTTTCTTCTAGAGCTTCTTCTATTATCTGACTTGATTTATTTCAGAAATTTTGATGACATTTTCAGTGTCTTAGGGCCTTTTCCACGGTCTTCAAACACCTAAGCAAAAACACCTATACCCTAAAAAAAACTTGTAAAAGAAATGATATGTACAATGGAATGGAATGATGATCTCTCTACTGAGGTGGCAAGTAATGCTTCAACATACTGCCATTTATAGGTCCCCCTAGTAGGTCTGATCCATCACTATTAGCAAGTAGAAAAGAATTATTTCCTTTGAAGGCATGAATGGCGTAAGGACCCTTCCACAAGCTATCGAACTTTCCATGTTTACCTTTATCTTCATTTATGGAGTCCCATCTCAAAACTAGATCACCCAATTCAAAGTTATCCTCTTTGGTTCTCTTGTCATAAATCTTTTTAATATTTTCCTGGATCACTTGAGTTCTGTTGTAAACTTCTTCTATGGATTGAATTAGGTGGATCATTTGATTTATTTTTCACTGGACTTCGTTTGGTTCTTCTTGTTTTTCCTGCAATAGTTTCATGACTGGAACTCCTAATGAAAGGGGAAAAACTACCTCGGTGCCATACACCAACTGGTATGGAGACATACCAATCGATCTTTTGGTGCTTATTCTGTCATCTCAGAGTCCGAAAACCAACTTATTATGCCATGATTTCTTGTTTTCCTATAGTGTCTTTCTGAGAATGTTCACCAGACTTTTGTTAGAAGACTCAGCTATCCCATTTCCCTGTGGATAATAAGTCGTCAAGTGTCCCAAAGTAATATGATATTGATTACAAAAATCTATGAGCCTTTTAGATCTGAAAGCCGCTGCATTGTTAGCTATAATTTTTCTGGGGCATCCAAAATGAGACAAAATGTTAGTTTCTAAAAACTTGATGATGACATAGTCGGTAGCTTGCCTGCATGGTACAACCTCGATCCACTTGGTGAAGTAGTATGTGGCCGTGAGGATCCATTTATGTTGGCCCGAAGAGGGAAAATGTATTTCACCAATGAAGTCTAGTCCCCATTGTTGGAAAGGAGATTCAACAGAGATGGGTTTCATTGGGAGTGGCAGAAGCTTCCTTTTACCTTCAAAAATCTGATACTTGTGGCAAGAAGTAACCTTCTGGTGAATGTCATCAAACAGAGTAGGCCAGTAAAATCCATCTCTCGAAACCTTGTTAGCTGTGGTCTTCCAGTTCAGGTGCCCACCACAATCTCCTGCATGAAAATCTTGAAGAACTTTGTCAGCTTCATCTTTTAACAAGCAATTAAGCAAGATACCACCAGGATCTTTCCAATAGAAATTGCCTTCCAAAATACAAAATTTCAATGCTTTCAATTTAATAAATCTAGCTTTGGTCTTAGTCAAACCTGGAGGAGCCTATAAATTGTGGAGTACAAAAATGAGGTCTGCGTACCAAGGGGAATTTAAGAATGCCTCTTTTATGTTTGGAGTCGCCTGCTCTTCCGGTCCGTCTACTGTAGCCAAAAAGTTAATATCTAAAGCGTGAAAATTAGACTCAGCCATTAGTTTGGCCAAACCCTGTCCTTTAATCAGTTTAGTAGGTTTTATTTCAATGTCGTATTCTAGAATAAGCACAATCCATTTTCCTCTTCTGCCATCCGGATTATCCTGGGTCAGGATATCTTTAACCACTATGTTTGGGACATATGCAATTGTGTGAGAGTGGAGAATATATACCCTAAAATCTTTTATAGTCTTTACCAGGGTGAAGGCTTGTTTCTCCATAATGTTATAATTCAATGCTGCATCTCTTAAAGCTTTGCTGAAAAAATCTATGGGTTGCTCGTACCCTTCACTGTTTTTCTGCAACAATACCCCTGCTATAGTGTGCTCAGATGCGAAGGAGAAAAGATAAAAGTCTTTGGTATAGTCTGGGCTAATCAGAACTGGGGCTTGGGTGAGAGCATGTTTCACCTTCTCAAATGTTTATTTGGACTCAACGTTCCATTTGATTTTTGTGTCCTTTTTCAACAGATTGGTAATATTCTTGAGAAGCTCGGCCAAGTTTGGTATGAATCTTCTAAGGAAATTTATTTTTCCAATGAAAGATTGTAGTTCTTTGATGTTCCTAGGGTGTTCCACCTTTTGGATAGCTTCTATCCTACAGGGATCTATTTTAATTATGTATTTTGAGATTATGTGTCCCAACAGTTTACCTTCCTCTAACCTGAAAAGACTTTTCTTAGGATTCAATGAAATCCCAAATTTCCTGCACTTTTCAAACACACGTCTGAGGTGGAGCAAATGTTCTTAGTTGGATTTGGAGTAAACAGTTACATCATCCAGATAAATGACTATAAATTTCCCAATCTCATCCACAAAATCAATATCCATTGATCTTTGGAAAGTAGCCCTGGCGATTATCAGACCAAAAGGCATCTTCACATACATGAAGGTTCCCCAGGGTGTGGTAAAAGTTGTCTTCTCTTGATCTTCTAGATGGACCAGAACTTGGTTGTAACCAGAGAAACCATCCAGTAAGGAGATCCTACTAGATCCGACCACCTTTTGTAAAATATGGTCCATTTTGGGTAAAGGGTAATTGTCTTTGAGGGAGACTTTGTTCATATTTCTGAAATCTATACAAAGTCGGATCTCGCCAGCATTCTTCCTGGTCGGAACTAGATTAGAAACCCATTTGGAAAATCTTAAGGGGAATATAATCTTGGCATCATACATCTTTTTGATTTCTTTCTCTATCAGGGGAAGCAACTTGGGATTAATTCTCCTAAGCTTTTGTCTGAAAGGTTTGTGTTCTTCTTTTATGGGGATCCGATGCTGTATGATACTTGTGTCATAGGATTTTAAGTCCTCATATCCCCAGGCAAAAATATCTATATATTCCTTAAAAAGTTCAATGTATTTGGTTTTTTTGCTCTGGTGGCAGGGATTTAGACAGTTTTATCATTTTGGGGTTTTCTTCTGTTCCTATGTTGCAATCTTCAACCTCTTTACTGCTAGCTTCAATTTTCGGTTTTTTGGCCACATCATTAAAATCAAACAAGTCTTCCAACGGAACTAAACCTCTAGGTAACACATTATTTTTCAATTGTAGGATATCCGAATCTACATCATTTTCATTGAATTCTTCAACATCTATTGTATTTACACTGCCATTCTCAAAAATAGATTTATTTACAAATTCATCATCATTTTCTAAATCTATGTTTGTCCATTCGAAATCATTTTTACATTGCAGGAAATCTTTAGTTTGATCATCATTTCCAAATACCTACCAATATCTGATGTTGTCAGGAATGATGGTCTGCACTTCACCTCCACTGTGTACTTGCGAGTGGGGTGAAAAGGGATTTTATAGGTAGTTGTTGACGTAGCCAGTCTGTCTGTGAGTATATTTTGTCCCCTAGGCATCACCTGCAAGTCAATATCAGTAAAGCATTGAAGAGCATCTAAAACAACATTCCTATAGGCTCTAATTCTGGGATGTTTTGTTGCATACTCACCTTTGATTTTCTTGATAATCAATTCAGAATCACCCCTTACCATTATCTGCTTAGCACCAACTTTTTTCAATAATTTCAGGCCGAGCATTAAAGCCTCATACTCGGATATGTTGTTAGTACATTGGAAGTTCAGTTAATAGGAATGATTCTCAGAGTACTTTGATATATGATTATGCATCCACACTCTTTCTCCAACTCCTTATTTACTCACAGCACCATCGAAGTCCATGCTCCAGAAGTCTGTTGGCAATTCCTCATTTTCTTCAACCATGGGGTTTCTTACTTCAACAATTTCTTTATCATCCGTTGGATCAGGTGCATCATCCTCTAGTTGTGCTATTTGTTCTTCAAGATCACTGTCGTTATATAGAATAAAATAATCCAGGTCAGAGTGTGTGGAATATAGTGGGTAATTGTGTGGCTTTTCCTGACTACTGACCATATACTTCATCAGTGTCTCCCTGTAAAGTCTTCTCTGTTGACTGAAAACTGGAATGGTGGCATAGGACATATCTAGCTGCAGGGTTCCTCTCAATTTATCTCCCCAAGACCTTGATAGCAACATACCATACTTAGGGGGAATATCTGCCATGACGATGTCCATCACCAAACTTTTCACCGGGATTTGAGCCAAGCTGATGCATAATTCTTTAATCAGGGCTATACATTTGACCTTGCTGAAGTCGAAAGAATGAAAATATTTGTAGGGTCTGGTGACCTTGAGTCCCAACTTTTCCATCATGGCTTTGGGCATTGGGTTGTGAGAGGCACCCGAATCCAGCATAACGTTATGTAATATCAGATCATGGATATTTAGGCTGATGTAAAAATGGGCCATGACGCCATTATTAGTTTGACCGTCAACTTCAGGACCAAACAGGAGCTCAAGTCGATCATCGACAAGGTTGATTATGTTAGAGTGGTGTACAGATCCAACGTTCAAGGCTTTGGTACCCATATCGGGTTCGATGCTTAAATATTTTATCACCTCAGACCTGTAAGCGTTCTTGTTCATCGGCTCGAAGAGGGGAATGAGAATCTTCAATTTTGCTAGTTCCCCTTCAAGGCTGAAAGGCGCGGTGGTTTTGTTTAAACTATGGACGAGTGCAGCTATTTGAATGGTTGATGAAACTTTTGTCTGACTTGTTCTCTTAAGAATTTCTGGAGTTTTTTGCACAAGAGATTCAGCGTCATTACGCCCAGGGGCTTTCTTGGGAAGATTTTCTGAGGTTTTCTTGGTTTCAGTAGCCTTCTTCGGAGAATTCTCGTTAGTCTTCTTACTCCTCAATTTATATTGCCTATGAACCTCCATTATAGAATTCTCAAAGGCTTGTTGTTATGTTTTCTCAGCTTCCTCATTTACCTTTGTTTGTGAAAGGAGAAAGATCTCATGTTCTTCCTAGGTGAGGAAAATAGTTTCATGATCATGATCATGATCACCCATTAGATTTGTATGAGTATCATCAAAATCCTCAATTACTTCCTCCCTGTCATTAGCATAGTTTTCCTAGAGAGGTTGTCTAATCTTCTGATCAGTTCCCCTTTGTTCCCGTTGATCTCTAGGATCTCTTTGTCTAATCTGAGGTGGATTTCTTCTAAAGTTTCAGTTTCTGATTTGAGGGGCAGCTTGGTCCTTCTTAGGTGGTTTCCTGTCAATTATGGTGAGTCTCTCCATCATTTTCTACATAGCTCTGGTGAGAGAATCTAATTTGGCATTTGATGAGGAAGTAGAAGGTTCTTCTTTGATGGTGACCCTCTTTTCTGTTCTCTGCCTGGCCCTTTTGGCCAAAAGATTTGCTTCTACACTGACGACACTTCTTTTCATGTCTTCCAGATTTGTTGTGTTTCTTTCTTTTAATTGATATGACATGTTGGCGTCAAAACCATCAGGGAACTTTATTAATGCCAAACTTTGTGGTGGTTTTATTTCAGTCGGGATAGCATTGTATAGATTGTTGAAACGAGTGCAGTAATCCTACACTGTCTCTCCTTGGTTCCTTCTAATGTTCTCATACTCTGACATAATTTGGAGAGGATTTTTCTTTACCTCCCACCGGTCTAGGAAAGTCCGATGAAAGACAACAATATCGGTAATGGTAGCAGCATGTAAAGTTTTGAACCACTTTTTCACTTCTCCCATTAGGATTTGTGCAAATAATCTCATCTGCACATCAGCTTCATCTACCTCTTGCAGGTCAAAGTAATCATTCATTTTGTCAACATGTTGTTGTGCATTCAAGGGACCAGTACTATCAAACTATGGGAGTCTAGTTTGATAATCTTGGGGCATGTTATGTAAAAGAGAAACCAATACCAATGGAGCATATCTTGCTGGCATGATTGGTGGAGGAGGCTGAACAACAACCTGTGTGACAGGAGAGGAAATTCCTGAAGATATAGAGGATGAAGGGCTTGGGGGAATGGAGTGACCTGGTGTAAGTTTAGCAGAAACTGCAGCAATAGTTAAAGCAGGAAGTTCGACGGACTGTTGAAGATGGAGTTTTTCTAAGGCTTGACCAAGATTTACGACTAGGTCTTCGAGCTTATCAGTCTCGGGGTGAAAACATTGATCAACTTTAGCTTTAGGAGAAAGTATCTCAGGAGTCCTGGGATGAAAAATGGTTTGGTATAAGATCGTTTTACTGACAAAACTATCGGATTTTGTCCTGAAAAGACCTATTCGAAAGGGTATTTCAGGTTCAAGGTCTGGAAGAACAACTAACTTTTCTGGGATGGAAAAAGACCTTGGAAGTGGGTTGTTACTCCTCGAAATTTCTGCAATATTTTTCTTCCTGATTAGTCTTTCGGGTTTATCTATTACTATTGTAGGTTCTGGGTCAGGATGAGATTTGGTAGAAATTCTTTTGGGAGCCATAACTATTGATTTTATTCTTCCTTTGGAGATTTTAACTATTTATATACAAACTTTAACAACCTCTGAACATTATTTCTAGATAAAATTTAGGTTTTGCGTTTCTTCCAGAAATAAAGTCGTATTTATTCTAGGGGAAAGAAAACAAGGGGTGGAAAGTTTGTTCAGTTCTTCCCCAGTATGGTCACCATTTATGTTATCACTCTGTAAATTCCCAGAGGTTGTCGTGAGGTAAGAAGAAATCTATCAGAGGTAACCTTAACCATCTGCATTGAAACTGGGAGCTAGCCCTACTAGCTTCAGAGAGGGATTTCTCAGTGAGTTTTAGATTTGTTTGGATTTTCAAGATTTTAGGCTAGTTAGAAAGAATATAACCGAGTTGTTTGCATTGTTTTTGAATGAAATGGTTGAATATCATGTATGGTTCCATTGGGCCATGGGGTCTGTTTTAAAAAGATAGAGGTTAAAGACAACTTTTAAAAGATTCTCTTTACAGGGAGAGATAATGCTAATGCTGGATTCTTTAGGAATAAAATGGTGTATTGCTGAAAAAGGTGAGATATCAGTTAAAACAAAAAAGCATTTAAGAATTTCTTTGTTATAACATTAGAAGAAAAACATTTAAATCTATAAAAGATTAAGAACAGAGTACACAATGGCAAATTCTACAACTTTAACTTATTTTAAAGATTATATTTAGAAAGGCAATATGATAACTGAGAAGGAAAAACTTTTACGCAGACAGAGGAAACTTCACCAACAATTGACACGCAGGAATCCTGTGAAATTTCTCTTTGTATTACTGGAATAACCTCTTGATAAAAATTACAACGATTAGAGCTTGCTTGGGCATAAATATCAACAACCCTCAATACTTCTAAGTTGGAAATATTTATAATAAAAGTTACAAACGACCCTATCATTAATGATCGGGACGTGATAGAGTCTGAGTCTAACTAACTAGCTAACAAGATGCAGGAATTTAGTAACTGATGATGATGTGTTGAACAAGATGCAGAAATGTAGTAACTGATGATGATGTGTTGAATCTCTCATGTTGATTCCGAGGAAGACCGTTGGTGAGTCTTTCGGATGACTTTAATTGTATTGGACGATGAGTTGGATGAGGCTTTACCTTTACTCAATCAATCCGCACATCTCATCCCATATTTGTGTGCTTGGGATGGTAACTTTCAATAGTCGGCGGTAGACTTCATCCATCTCGGTGTATTTATAAAAAGTTGGCTTGATGAGGAAGATGTATTTGATTGCTTGTTGTATGTTCAGGTCATGCTGCAGAGTCTCTAAGAATGCTTTGCCCGTGATGCTGCCCTGTATCCCTGAAAATTTGGAACTGTCTTTGGCCATGGTGGCGATCTTTTGCTTGTAATTGGACAAAGTCATTAATTTATCATTTAGGACACGTAGATTAGGAAGACCCTTTTTCTGTAAGGATTCAATCTTGCTAAAAAATCTTTGAACTTCAATGTCCATGTTCTGAGCCTTTTCCTCCAACTGCAACATTAATCCCTTTTTAGTCAACACTCTTTTTACTTCGAGGATAGTCTATTTTATGTCTTCAACTTTCAGTTCTTCCATCTCTTCTTTGGTTTTTGAGTTCAGAACCTTGATGATCTCGTTGGCTGCCGAGGGCATTTCATCCAGCTCTCTTCTTATCTTGTCAATGGCCTACCTTCTCTTCAACACCAGATCATGTTGTTCAAACATGATTTGCACCATGGGCCAAATCTCGTTTATGGAATTAGAGATGTCTGTCCAGATATTTTCCTTAGCCTTAGCTAATGTCTTTCCTGCCACTGTTTGTTTCTGGAGTTGTTGTATTTCCTTCTTAAGCTTCTCTGTTGCCCGTCTCTCAACATTGTATCTTATTTGGAAAGAAGATTTGAGTTCCTGGAGATTTTCAACCTCCCTTTTCAACCTATTAATATATGTTTCTTGTAGATTCATCTCCTCCATGGACATTGATAGCTCCATAGTCTTTTCCAATGCTTTCAATGGAATTGCCGATGGAATTTCCACTGTGGTGGTCGTTGGCATAGTTGTTGTACTGACTTTAGCCAGGGGAACTGAATTCAATGGAATAAATTCCATTGGGGTTGATTTCTCCTTTTCTTTCAATAACCTTTCCAATTCTGCCTCCATTTATTTTATCTATGCATTCTGCTGCATGATCAGCTTCAACCATTCCTCTTTCTCATCTTCTGCTTCAGCTATTTCTTTGGCTTGTGAATCTTTTGTTGGTGCAAATTTCAGTTGTTTTCTTAGAGATGCAACACTATATTCAAGTCAAAAATACTAAAGGAACCAAATTACAATCAACAGTTGATCCTATAAATTATAGGTTTATAACACTATCATCTGTAAAAAGAAATTCTTTAATATTTTGCAA
Source organism: Picea mariana (assembly GCA_032191745.1). Taxonomy (NCBI): domain Eukaryota; kingdom Viridiplantae; phylum Streptophyta; class Pinopsida; order Pinales; family Pinaceae; genus Picea; species Picea mariana. The sequence goes on from JASDQU011506920.1 coordinate 20,613, forward strand.
GACTACTTCAAGCTCAGGGTACTTACTTGTAAATGAGAAGTCCTTGCAAAATTGAGCTGCCAACGTCTACCAGTCACTGGTCTGTCTTTTGGTTTCCTTGTGTATGAAACAAGCTTTTAGGATCGGACCTAGAGAGTGGGGAAATACTTGAACCCAGAAATGAGAGGGTATTTCCGCAACTTGCTATTGTGTCACACACTATTCAATATGTGCTTTAGGGTCAGATTCTCCATTGAACAATCGTGCAACTTGGGAATCCATCTGCATCTTTGGTTCCAGCTGCTCCTTGTTCTAAAACCTATACTTGATAGCTTTCTTCACATCATCCCAATATCTAAGTAAGGCTTTATGATTGGCCCACCATCTGGTAGGGGTGTCCTGAAAGGCTACATCTAGTACCGAGATTATTTGATCTTCTACTACCATTTCTTCCATGCTGAGCAGAAAATTGTCTAGTTCCAAGGTGCCATCGTATACTGGGTGTTCTCTAACTTCGGTTCCAACCCATCTGGTTACTTTGACAGTTGTGCATCTTCTTGAGAATCTTTCTTACGAACCTTGTTGAAAATTGTCAAAAGCCAATTCTGAATCTTTGTCTGCTAATTGTATGCTTCTCCAACTTATTGATCCATCAACAGTAGGATTTATATAATCGTCTCTTGTTTCTGCTGTCACGGTGTACAACTGGTCCAAGTATTCTCCCTCCATATTATTTTATGTTGGCACTATATATCTAGGTCCTACATATGGATCCAAAGGTTGAACTACTTTGATTCCATCAGCCTCAAAGGTCATGGTATCTTTCTTCAAGTCAATTATTGCGTAGTTATCATAGGCCCAATCAATTCCAAGTAGCGCAGGGTAAGGGTCATTATCTCCCATGATCTCAATCACTTCAAAGTCAACTACTGTCTTTACTCCTCCAACATCTATTTCCACATTTTCTGATCTTCCTATGGGGAAAATATAGTATTGGTTTTCCATTCTTAACTGAATTAGGGAATATGCCAACCTAGGATTTCCTAAGGCTTCCCAGGTCTTCTCAGGAAGAATGTTCACATCAGATCCTAGATCCAACATGACATCCTTAATCTCAAATTCATCTAACTGGGCTACTAATTTGAATTCTTTTCCAGTTCATACTTTTCTTCTCTACACTCTCTAAGTATTCTTCTCAGGAATATTAGCCCTTATTCCTACTTCTATGTGTTATTCATTCCCTAAGACTAGGTATAACACATTGCACAACTTCTCTGTTAGTTGATCATTCCTGAGAATGTTGGAAAATAATTGAAACCAATTGTCAACTACATTTTGAGGTTGTTCAGGTTGTCTCGATATGACTATAGGATTTATGGGTGTAGGGGGTGAAGCAGGGACTTGCGCAATCTTAGGATAAACAATAGGTTGTGGGGTTTTCACTCGCATCTCAGGGCTAGGAATATTTTGAAATTCTTCTATGGAATCTTTAAAGAACTGTTTATATTTTAGAGGGTCATACCTATCTTCTTTAGGTGTTTCTTTCTGGATCTGGGGTAGAGTGTCAGCATCAACTCCTGTCTTTTATCCTCCTCGAGTAATGATGTTGAGGTTGGGAAATTGTCCCTTAATGATTCTCCTGATTTCTGAACTGATGAGGTTAGTTCCTTGTTGTCATACCCTATCTTCCCATTTTGAAATTAATTTTGGGCATTCTTCAGTTGCATGCCCATTAGTTCTGCAGTGAGAGCACCATGACCGCCTTGGATGAGGACAATCTCTAGCGATGTGTCCTTTCTCATCACAGTTATAACATTTGCTTGGCCCTCTTCCCCCAGTTCTTCCTCCTCTGAAGTCTCTTCCAGCTCCAGCTCCTCGACCTCTTCCTAGTCCCTGAGGATTTTCATTCACCCTAAATGTTGTTCTATCTAACCTGTCTGCAAGTGCATCCAACGCTCTACATTGATTGGTAGTGTGCGTGATGGATGTGCAAAACTCACAGTGTACTGTATTAGGTACTGTTGAGTATTTATGCAAAATGGGGCAGTTGTTAGAAAAACAGGACCGCAGAGCAATAAAATAAAACAAATGCAAAACAAAACACAGAAGATACACAATACAACAGAGACACAGATTTTCGTGGTTCACCCAGTGTGGGCTACATCCACCAGAGAAATTTCCAGGTCCTTCCTTTATTATTATCCAACAAATGAAGGGATACAACCTACAGAAAAACCCGTTGTAACTTCCTCTTC
>JASDQU011506923.1:0-17699 GCA_032191745.1 Picea mariana
GATAGCGAAATTGTTGGGTGTTCTGTGATAGAGATACTCCGCCGGAAGGGCTTTGAGAGAGTGCAAGATAGCTAGGAGGAAGAACTCTGTGAGTTCTATCATCTGAAGGAAGCATCCACTGAGGGAGCTTTCATTGGGTTACTGAATACCCAAAAGACTCAGCGAGGAGGCGCTTGAGAAAAAGGATAGCAGGAGGCGTCCATATTCCCATCTATGGGAGAAAGAGAAGAAGAATCGAGCTTCTGTAGAGGTCGAAGCTACAGGAGAGGCCCAGGACAGATAGCGCTTTGCATGCAAGGACTCTGCAAGGAGAGTGCAGAGGTCAAAATTGAATCCTTTGAGGATTCAAGGGGAAAGCTTAGGAGGACAAACGCGTCGATGTACAAGGTCGAGACTGCCAGGAAGGTAGAGACTACTATCGCAGGGAGTGCACAGAGTCTGGAAGAACTCAACACTTCGAGAGTTGTTGAAGTTCGAGCGTGAGCAGAAGGCGAGTGCAAAGGTCTCTGAAGGAGTCAGAGAAAATTAAGCTCAGGAGGGATAGTTCCTTGCAAATACTGTGGAAACAGAGCCAGGAGGAGTTCTGGATAGGCAGAGCCTTGGGAGCAGGAAGATTCCTCAAGAGGAAGAGAATCGACGACTTGAAATCTTCGTGGAAAATCGCGAAATCCCCCTGATCGTTGGATCAGGGAAAAGATGCGCGAGGTTTAACCCATAGGCGTAGGCATGGACCAAAGCCCATCGGGGTTCGGCATTCGGCGTTTGGCGAGGTAAGTGTTTTATACTCATCGAAATCGCGAGTCGCGATTTCCCAATTTAACGGGAGCCGCTGATCAGAGCAGGAACACGTGGTGTACGATCCCGAGGAGTCGGAGAATCGAGATTCGGCGTTCGGGTTTTCCAGCAGCAGGGAAACTTTGCATCGTGGATCCGTGATCTGTGAAATCCCGAAGTGACGTGGCTGCATGGGACCTGAAGGTGCTAGTGGAGTACACGTGGCTTAATACCAGGAATCGGCACATCGGGCATCGAGGATTGTCGATTCGAGTTGTTGACATCGTGGATAGTGATTTCCCGATAGGTAAACTCCCGATGAGAATAAGAATTGACCCTTTGACCTTTGGGGTTCAGGGTTTTGGGTGGCATAAGAATTGTGCATGCGTGTTTCACGAACTCGTGAAACCTGATCTCCTGAGAAGCGAAGGGAAGATCGCCGAAGGAGTGCTGTGGGTAGTGAAAAACTCCCGAGAGGAGTTGGAAGAGCTTTGACTCTTCGGGCCATGGAAGAAGAAGGTCCTGGTAGGTGCAAACAGGTCACGAGGAGACGTCCTTTGCATCACATTTCCTCTAGCGACTCTTCTTATTTCATCATTTAGGTTTCTGGTTACTAATGGGGACATTTTCACTAGGCGAAGGAAAATAAGTTTCAAGTACTCGGTCCAGAGTGAGACTTGACTTTATTGGAATCGATAAATTTTACATTACATTAACCAATATTTTTCGATGATGGGTCACCTCATCGCAGCCTCTCATCGGCTCTTCCAATGCCACATGCCAACATTTGATTGAACCAATTGTCTGCCACTTGTCAACCTGCCATTCGTTCACCTTGAGGTACGACCTCCAAATCAACTACTGCCATGTCACTTGTACAATGCTATGTGCCACTCTAGAGCTTCTACTTGTCAACCCGTGAGCCTTCCAGATGTCTCTCTCCGAGCTTTCCATGTTTCTCTTCAGGGTTGACTTTTCCCCTGATTGACCTAAACTTTGACCAACCATAACTTTTGCATACAAAATCTGTTTGACTTTCTCCATTGGAAAGATGATGATGAGATATTTACAATGAAATCCTTTATTGAAATTTTGAGACAGTCAAATTTTGAGATTTTCTTACCCTTTCTAGATCCTTGTGAGCCTTTCAGATGCTCCTGGACCTCTGTGAGCATTCTTGGATCCTCCTGGATCATTCCTCCCCACTCGTAATATTTTGGACCACCAAAAGGTTTTCATTTATACATTAAATGATGGATATGCCTCTCCACTTGAACTGCATCTCTTACCTATGCTTGGACTAGTTTACTCATTACAATCAACTGAATAATAAGGATGAAGGATGCTATAACACTACTAACATAATCAATCATTCTCATACTTCCACATCCATCTGCATTCATATTTTCCACTATTGGCCATGCACAAAATATCAACAGTATTATAGAACACATAAATGCTACTGATAATGAATTAACAACATTCTTTCTCTTCCTAGAAAAATATTTGTCACTTATCAGCTTCAGAAACATTACATGCAAGTGACCTTCATGTGGAAACTTTGGAGAATTATGAAACACTTCATGACTAGGAGATAACTTGAATATTTCATTATTACATTCTAAATCATATCCTTCACTTAATTTTGTATATATTATAGAAACATTCTTGCTTACATTCACAATACCTGCAACTATGATTTGTGTCTCCTCATCTCAATCAGATCCCAAATCTTGTTGTACTATGAAAACAACCTTTTTATTTCCTTTTTCTCCATATTTTTAAGGCCTTAACTTAGGATGCATATTACAACAATTATCTTCATCATGTCCACTTTTCTTTTAATGAGCGCATGTGGGATTTTCTTCTTCCTTCTTTACTATAGCTACCTATTTCTCTTTTCCCTTTTTCTTAATTCCCTTTTGCTAAGAAAACTCCTTGGAGGAACCATATTTATCATCCTTCCCCTTGGACTCAAGATGCACATCTTGAACACATACTTCATCAAAATTAGTGGGATTTAACAAAATAATAGCATGATGAATGTAACTATGCAAAACACCAATGTATTTCAGAAGGGTTTCTATAGAATGTAACAAAATATTTAAATCCAATGCTTTCTTCCTAAACTCTTCAGTAAAATCCTTCACACTCTATTCTTTTCCTTGCCTTAGATATTTCCATTCCATAATTTCCTTTTGTTGACATGCCAAAGGATAAAATTGTTTCCTTAATGCAACTTTGAATTCATTCCAAGAAGAGAGGATATTACCTCTCTTTTGGATACCTTCCTGAAGTTTACCTTCCCACCAAATCAACACTGTACCTTCAAGGTGAAGAGATTCCAATCGAATATTCACCTCATATTCCTTGATTTTTTGAACATGGAAGTAAACTTCCATTTGTCAAATTCAAATGTCTAAATTTTCTGCATTAGACTTGCCATTATACATGGGCAAGTTAAACTTGACATCCAACTTTAACAATGACTTATTTGAAGCAATTTTCTTACAAGGAGATGAGGGAAGAGAAGATGAAGGAGATGCCGGAGGTGAAGAAGGTGGCATTGAAGGAGGTGGATAAGGAGGTCTTTAAGGAGGTGGATAAGGAGGAAGATCATGTTCTTTCTTAACTTGTCCAAAACTTTCTCCTTTTTGTAATCCCCTCTCGCTGTAGAGCTCTTCCACAATTTCCTTCATGTTATTAAAGGCATTGAAGAAATCATATTCAGATTTATAAGGACCTATTCATGTTATGTTCACCATTCTTGTGTTTAGCCCTTGTAAGAATTCACATGTCAAACCTGTATTTGATACCACTTGATCCAAAAATGGATAGAACCCGTACAACATTGTTATAAAATATCACAAGTTCAATACCACTTTCTTATTCCAAGAATATTTTATTTGAAAGTTCTTATAGCATGGAAGTGATTTATCTTACTCAAACAAACACTCTAAATGATGATCATAACTTGCATAATCCATCTTACATAAGAAAATGCATAATCACTTTATTAATGCTCAAATGATTGCAATAAAATAAAAGGAATTTACAATACAAGAGTTGAATATGCCTTTCAAATATACTGATCTAACACAATAATGGACATCATTCTTGCATTCCTCTCGAAAAAATAAGAAAAGTGAGTATAAATTTGGCTATATTATTCTTACAATGCCCCAGAATCCCATTGGAATGGAAAATAATACAACGAACTTTTGTTTCTTTTCTCAAATGTAGAAACAAAGTGCACCATTGAATTCCTAGTAAAACATTGTGCAAAATTGATACAAAATACATGAAATTCCATCAAGGTACCATTTGGAATGCTTTACAGTGTAGCCTCATATGCCTTGTACCCTTGGAATGCATTATGATACAAAAATATTTGCACAAAATTGTGTATAACACAAAAAAATTGTGTGTCTTCTGCCTTGGTGTGCGTGCCAATAAATAGGCCACCCCTCTTAAAAAAATTATGTAACTTCTGGTTGGCAATAATTGCAAGTTGTCTAGGTTTTGTAACCAAAACCCAATTATAGGAGAGTTGGTTAAAAAACTTGGCACAAAAAGTGGAGGTCGGGGGTTTTATTCCCCACGACCGTTTGCAATTGGTTATAACATACATAGATATACTATATATAGAATATATGGTTAAAACAAATCCCATGTGAATCTTTGGAATGGTTATGTGTTTGTTATAACATATAACTATATGTTGTTTAAAACATATATAATTCTACTCCCTGTGCACTTTTTGGTGATAACTACCCATGCTATGGTGTTGGTTATATGGCATGCAACATGATCAAGGGCCATGGTTCTAGGGCTTGGGCCCTTGGCCCTTTGGACACCCATATGAAACTTTGTTTAAACTTTAATATATATTAAACCATATATTTTTCAAGTGATAATGTAATGGTGCGATGGTAAAGTGGGCTATGTGAAGGTGTAGAGGCTAGGGAGGTCATGTGGTTGATTCCCATGGAATCCATAAATTTTACATGACATTAACGATTATTGGCCAATGATGGTTCACCTCATGGAGACCTCTCTTTGGCTCTTCCAATGTCGCATGTCAACATTTTATTAAACCAATTGTCTGCCACTTGTCAACCTACCATTTGTTCACCTTGAGGTACGATTGCCAGCTCAACTGCTGCCACGTCATCTATACAATTCTACGTTCCACCCTATAGCTTCCACTTGTCAACCTGTGAACCTTCCACATGTTTCTCTCTGAGCTTTCCACATGGCTCTTCAGGGTTGATGTTTTCCCCGGTTGACCTGAACTTTGACCAATAACAACTTTTTCATATAGACTTTGTTTGACTTGTTGTCTACGTGGATGGAAATATGAAGAAGAGCGCTTTACAATGACATCCTTTATTGAAATTTTGAGATATTCAAACTTTGATATTTTCTGACCCTTTCTAGATCCCTCTAAGCGTTATGGATCCTCCTTGACCTCTGTGAGAATTCTTGGATCCTCTTGGATCATTCCTCCCCACTTGAAATATTTTGGACCACCAAAATGTTTTCATTCATACATTAAATGAGGGAGATGCCTCTCCACTTGAGCTATGTCTCTTTCCTATGCTTGGAACAATTGACTCATTAGAATCAACTGAATAATAAGGATGAAGGTTGAAATAACACTGCTAACATAATCAATCATTCTCAGACTTCCACATCTATTTTCATTCATATTTTGCACTATTGTCCATGAAAAACATATCGACAGTAGTATATAACACATAAATTCTACTGATATTGAATTAACAACATTCCTTCTCTTCGTAGAAAAATATTTATCACTTATCACCTTTGGAAACATTGCATGCAAGTGACCTTCATGTCACAACTTTGGACAATTCTGAAACACTCCATGACTAGGAGATAACTTGACTATTTCATTATTACATTCCAAATGATATCCTTCACTTACTTTTGTATATATTATAGAAACATTCTTTCTTAAATTCACAATACCTACAACTATGATATGTGTCTCATCATATGAATCAGATCCCAAATCTTGTTGGACTATGACAAAAACCTTTTTCTTTCCTTTTCCTCCATATTTTTAAGTCCTTAACTCAGGATGCATCTTCCAACAATGATCTTCATCATGTCCTCTTTTCTTGCAATGAGTACATGTGGGCTTTGCTTCTTCCTTATTTACTATAGCTACCTATTTCTCTTTCCTCTTATTATTACTTCCCTTTTGCTGAGCAAACTCCTTGGAGGAACCATCTTTAGCATCTTCCCCCCTGGACTCAATAGTCACAACTTGAACACATACTTCATCAAAATTAGTCATATTTAACAAAATAAGAGTATGATGAATGTAACTATGAAAAGCACCAATTAATTTTAGAAGGTTTTCTATAGAATGTAATGAAATATTTAAAGACTATGCTTTCTTCCTAAAATACTTAGTAAAATCCTTCACACTTTTTCCTTTTCCTTGCCTCAGATATTTCCTTTCTATAATCTCCTTTTGTCGATATGCCAAAGGATAAAATTGTTTCCTTAATGCGGCTTTGAATTCTTACCGAGAAGAGAGAATATTACCCCTCTTTTGGATACCTTCCTGAAGTTTACCTTCCCACCAAATCAACACTATAACTTCAAGGTGAAGAGAGGCCAATTGAATATTTACCTCGTCTTCCTCAATTTGTTGAAAATGAAATAAAATTTTCATTTTTTGAATCCAATTGTCGAACTTCTCTGCATTAGAATCACCATTATACATGGGAAAGTTAAACTTGACATCCAACTTTAACAATGGCTTCCTTGAAGCAATTTTCTTACAAGGAGATGAGGGTGGAGAAATGGAAGGATATGAAGGGGGTGAAGAAGGTGGTCTTGAAGGAGGTGGAGAAGGAGGTCTTGAAGGAGGTGGATAAGGAGGAAGATCATCTTGTTTCTTAACTTGTCCAAAACTTTATCCTTTTTGTAATCCCCTCTCACTGTAAATCTCTTCCACCATTTGCTTAATTTGATTAAAGGCATTGAAGAAATCATATTCAGATTCATAAGGACCTATTTTTCTTGGTTAAGCCATCTCTTCTCTTCAAGTGAAATCCCTCGAACCAATTTCGGGATTATAAACCTCAAGTTTTCCTTGAGGCCGCTTGTGTTTATCCCTTGTAAGCATTCACCTGCCAAGCCTGGCTTTGATACTACTTGATCCAAAAATGGATAGAACCCATACAACACTTGATCTAAAATATCACCAAGTTCAATACCACTGTCTTATTCCAAGAATTATTTATTTGAGAGTGCTTATAGCATGGAAGTGATTTATGCTACTCAAACAAACACTTTAACAGCTGATCATAACTTGCATAATCCATCTTACATAAGAAAATGTAGAATCACTTTATTAATGCTCAAATGCTTCAAGTACAATAAAAGGAATTTACAATACACGAGTTGAAGACACCTTTCAAATATGATTCTCTAACGCAGGAACGGACATCACCTTTGTTGGAATAATGAGAGGGGGGAGGGTGAATCACTATTACCCTTTTTCAATAATTAGGAGTTACTTTTATATTTTATTGATTACCGAAATGAATCAACAATGAATTGTATGCAAAATAAGTTATATAAATATATTTAACATCAATTATAAGGTTTATAATTAATATTGAAGGACACCAATCCTCTTTAGAGCACCAAATCTAGGAGACACCAATCCCCTTCTTTAGGGAACCAACCCTAGGAAGCACAAACTCCCTCGTCTTTAGGGAACCAACCCTAGGAAGCACCAACTCCCTTGTATTTAGGGCACCAACACAATGAAGTACCAACTCCCTTGTATTTAGGGAACCAACCCTAGGAAGCACCAACTCCCTTATCATTTACAATTTTCTTAGTAAAGATATGAATCCTTCCATGTTTCTCCCTTCCACCCTCACTGCATAAGTAGCTTCAACTTTTCTTCTTGGAATCTCCTAATTTTGATCTTTTGATTTGGACTACAGAGACACTTTCTTATCATCATTATTTCTCGTTTATATACTCTTCCAACTGGTGTGATCTATGAAACATTGTGTCCCTTTGTTTGGACCATTGCACCTTTTCATTGACAATAATCTCATTTATTTTTCTTTATTCAAATATTATCAAGAAGCCTTTTCAATTTAATGAAAATGCTTTTCATTAATCAATCATATGACCAATTTCTTTTAACTTAGTTTCATGTCTCTGCAAATATTGCAAAAATCAATTCTGTAGAGGCACTTCCTTAAAACCATTTACATGTGACCATCTGTGCAAAACCATAGGATTATTGTCTAAGCAATGCCTCTTCTTTCACCCTTTGTTTCTTTATTCCATACGAATGCAGGTGGTGACTAGGCGCTAAGCCAAGCAAGTGATTTATCACTTATTAAAATCAACGATCTCATTTTAATGTCATGATGAGATGGGGAATTCTCATTTACTTCGAGACTTTGACTATTCACGGCTCTTGAATTCTGGAGTAGAAATTTCTATGGAGTGATTACCTGTAGAATACGTCATACAACAGTGGTGACCGCTTGATGTTGGTTAACACTTCCACTTACGCTATCCTTCCACTCTACTTGATCAACGATTGAGAACACTCCCGAATTAGATCAACAGTACATGTTAACTTTGGCCTTCGGTAGTTTGGGTGATTTCTCCTTCACTGTTGTTTAATATTCCAGAGTTCATTTTGCCGAAGTAGATTGGACAATTGAATTTTATTTGCACAATGAATGGTTCTCGTTCATTTCAGAACTTCGAGTATTTTCTGGTGGTGAAACTCCTAAAGTACAAACTCCCTGAGTGACATAAATTGCTGACATCACTTGTTGATGTGGAACTCCTCATGTGGCACATGTTCTTCTCCTAGATCTAACAATTCTTCTTTAACATGAAAATGATTAAATGCATTCAAGGACTATCGAGAAATCGGGTATTTGGGATCTGAATTATTTTCCTTTCTCATCCTATCCTTCTATTTTCCTCTATCCGACGGTCGAGATATTTCCTGAAGTGTTTTTCAGATCGGACAACTCATTTCCACTTGGGGACTTCGGCCTTCAGGTGATCTTACTTGTTCTTAACCCTTTTCTATCGAAGTGGTCAACGACAAAGTTTGACCACTATTCTGATCCAACGATCATCATGTATTGTCCAGATTCGATGGTCCTCATTTACTTTAGGACTTTAGGGCTCTGACCTTCATCTTTTCTTATCCTATCCTTCCACTTTATATAGATCGAATGGTCAATATGACTCCCTAAATATTTCTCATATCGTATAACTCATGTCCTCTTCAGAATATTTGTGGCTTACACTTTCCTTCCACTTTACTCGATCCAATGGTCGGTATATTATTTGTAATATCCCTAGGCCGAACCCAATTGTAAATGTAAATGAAGATGTACTTAATTTGGTGAGATGTTTTGATATCATTTTATATGCATCTTCCATGGTATAGTGTGTGCATGTACTGTGCAGTAAAATGAGGAAGTGTGCACATTTCAGGATACTGTGTGCAGTAACTTAAGTGTGTGCGATTTAGAGGCTAGACAGCCTTTATGTATATGAGGTGTTTTATAGGCTGGTGAGCCTGTTAATTATAAGCTAGGATTTTTATGATTTGATTAGGCCAGAGAGCCTAGATGTTGAAGGCCAATGTGCTTATTTTTGTATATGTCTCATCATTAATATAAAATACATTGCTGCACGTAGATCGACCACGATAAAAGAGTATGGGGGACTAAAATCCACTATTTAGGGAAAGGGAGGGATAAAAGGTAAGGAAAAGGGCTAATCTAGGGAGCTTAAACCAAAAGGGAATATTATATTAATATTTCTTAAAATATAAAGTATGGATAATTATTTTATCCTAAGTTCCAAAGTTGGGGACAAGTGGGCCAAAGTAGCTCCCAACATTACAAGTGTCAATTTGGGACATGAATACATATAGTTTGGGCTTAGTTCATTTTCCCATCTCTCCTGTCATTCTTTCCATTATTCCATCCATCAATGAGTCATCTAGTTAATCATCCATGAGCACTCACACACCCATTGAGCTATCCTTCGTACCTTCATGTCTGTACTTGAACCTGTATCCATAACCATTATGTTTGTGTATCTAGTTAACTTGGGAGCTGGATTGAAAAAGCGGGTTTTCAGGCCCATGGGATATTGAAGAGGTGGGTTGTTAGGCCCGTGAGAAATTCTCTGGGTGAGAGAATTGCTAAGAATTTATTTCTTGAAGGTGCTAAACTACAACTACAAGGCTTTGAGACTTCCTATCTGACCTGTTGTTGAATCCCAGAAAAGAAGTGGGGCATCCAAGGGACTGTTGAGAAGAGAAGGGGCACACTTTCTGGGTGGGATAGGCATGTGGGGAATGAGAGATTGTAGGCTGTTAGTTTGAGTTGGCACCTGTGACGAAGTCTTTCCTATTTTCTATGAGCCATTAGCTTGGTTAGGAATCCCTTTACCCGGGTGAAGTTTAGTCCTAGCTCGGGGGTGACCCACTGCTGAGAGTGATGAGTAGTGTGGTCTAAGGCTGGGAGGTTCATGGAACATCGACACACAATTGGTGATATTCTTACCAAGATAAGTGTCAACTGTGTGATAAATTTACATGTTGCATTATTATTTACATGTTTATTTTTATGGGTTTATCCTATGTGTGGTTATAACTGTCTATATATTTATGGATATTTCCTGTATATGTTGCATGTATACATTTACTATTATTTCATTGTGAATCCATGCATTTACAGATGTATTTGTCTATTTACATCATATATATATATTTCCACAAGAGTTCTGTGTGTATATATTTTAATTGCATGCAGTTCAAAAAATTTATGTGGCATAGCCCAGTTGGATGCTGGGTATGTTACAGTATGTTTCCACAGAGAGAATGAAGGAGTTCTCTCGTGTATTGTGGCCAGTCCATGGGTGTCCAGGGAAGTTACATTATCCGAAGTGTTCCTTGGATCAGACGATCCTCATTTACTTCGGGACTTCATGGATCTAACTTTCGTCTTTAATACTTATCATTTTACCCGAAGTGAGATTAGCCAAAGTGTAACCTCCTCACAACTCTTAACCTGAAATGAATGTTGTTTGTTGATCGTGATTTTAGATCGAAGACTCAATGTTTCTGCAATGCTTCTTTTCTTTGGTTTAAATCCAACGAATGTTATTTTCCCAAAAAGTTACCTACGATCGGATGTCTCACATTTACTTCAGAACTTTGACTTCGGCTAAAATTCCTTCATGCACATTTCCTTTGGTCGATTTTACCTGAAGTGGTCAAAGCCAGGATAACCATGTGTATGTCACTTCCATGATCTATGGTCCATAACTTATTTTTTCCTTCCACTCAACTTTATCCAATGGTCGATGTGGACTGCGAAACCATAACTTGCATGTGGTTTATTCCATCGCCCAAATTCCACAATTTGAAGTTGTGCGATTGTTGGTGGATCAACCATAGTCATCAATCTTTGAGTCAATGGGATATGATTATCTAGACTAATTGTGGGATTGGAAATAATGTGTAGTTTAATTCTCCCTTCTCACTCCGCAATCAATCCCTGCCTTTGATCTAGCGCTTGCGTATCCGATGGTCCTAGTTTGTCTTGTGGGGATTTCGATCCCGATCACATTTATGCACTACTCTTTCCCTTTTGAGCTTCATGTGCATCATCGGATGTTGACATCAATGACTCCAAAATATGATGTCATCTACATATACTACCACAACAATCATGTTTTGATCCTCAATTTTGATATATAAGTTGTTGTCAGTAGTCCCTCTCTTGTATCCATGTTTTTGTAGATACTGATCAAGCCTAGAGAACCATGCTATGGGGGATTTCTTAAGACCATAGTGAAAATGGTCTTAAGAAATGTGAAAGAACAAAAAATGCACGAGAACCAAAAATGTGAAAGTGGGTCACTTCTGGTTTGAGGCTGCTCCAAGCCTCGTAGGGGGTCTTATCCTTGACAAATCTATGGGGAGATTTGTTTTGGATGTATGTTGCATAGTTAAGTTCTTCGGCCCATAGTCTCTATGGTAGTGACTTTGCATGCAACATGCAATATGCCATCTCCTTTAGAGATCTGTTTTTCCGCTCAGCAACTCCGTTTTGATGCGAAGTGTAGGGAACTGTATGTTGCAATTGAATCCCTACTTCATGGAAAACATTATGAATCTCATGATTCAGATACTCTCCCTCGTTATCAGTTCAGAGGACTTTGATCTTTTTTTCAGAATGTTTCTCAACCAAAGCTTTGAAATATTTGAGGTGTTGAAAGACATCGGATTTTTTCCTGAGAAAGTAGATCCATGTAAAACGTGAGAAATCATCAAAAAAAATGAGAAAAAATCTCACTTTGCTGATCGATGGATGCGGAAAAGGACCCATGAGGTCACTGTGGATCAGATCTAAAGGTGCGGAAGCTCACTGAGACTTTCCCTTGTTGAATTTCTCTTGAGGGTGTTTTCCGAGAACACATCCCTCACATACTCCCTTGGAGAAATGGATGTCTGGTAGACCATCAAATAATTTGTGCTTGCTAAGATGTTGTATGTATTTGAAATTCAAATTTCCAAACCTTTCGTGCCATATCCTACTACTTTCATCAACATGAGTAAGCAGTAAAGTAGAATGAGTTTCAATGAATTCAGAAAATGTATACAAACTAGACTGATGATTTACCTCACCGGTATCAACCCTGGAGTTGGTTTGCATGTCGTAGATGTCCATGACATTTGGTGTGAATACAAATTTCTTTCTGGTGCCAGAATTCATCATCTGATACACAGAGAGAAGATTGACAGATAGCTTGGGAACATGCAACATATTCTCAAAACTTCCATTGGTGACTTCAATCCTTCCTTTGCTCGTGATTTTGACAAAAGAGTTTCCCCCCATTAGAATAAGAGGACCTTTGAATGCATTCAATGAATAATATACTACTTCTAAGGCATCCATGTGATGTGATTCTCCTGAATCTATGATCCAAGCATCAGGAGAGGAGTTGATGGAAATCAAGGCATGGCTAGAATTGCCTTTCTTGGAATTTGGATCTTCTGGCTTCTTCTTCTTTGCACCCTTAGGGATGTGATCTCCAAGGCTGTTTTGCTGAAGTATCTGAGACATCATATCTATTTTTTTTTTCATGCATGCATATTCTGGATGGAATCCTTTATGACAATATGTGCATTTCTCTCCTTTTCTTCCCTTTTCTCCTTTGGATTCAGAGGCATCGGTGAAGGGTTTTGTGTACCCTTCCTTCTTCATATGTGCATGAGATTTTTGCTTATATTTATCTTTATATTTATGATATTTGTGGCTGCCGTCTTGCATAGTAAGTGCATGCACCCTTGGGCCTTTGATTGTGCCCACGTTGATGAGCTTGGTTTTCTCTTATGTCAGGGATTCGATAAAGTCCTCAAGATAAGGCATCTTCCAGGTGGCTCCAGAGGAGAATCTGATAGTATGGAATGTTGATATGAATATTGAGAATTTAGGACCAATATTGGAGAGAATGGTGAGAATCATTTGTTTCTCCTCCTTCGATTTATCAACCCCACAAGCTTTGAGTTGTGACAGTAAATCCTTGAATTTTGTAAAGAAATCTTGGATATTCTCAAATCTTTTTGGATCCAATGTGAGCAGCTCCACCTCCAGCATGTGTCCCCTCATATCATCCTATTTTCCAAGGATCCCTTCCAAGATGGTCCAGTCTTCATTGGGAGTCTTACAGGAAGATATATGAAAAAGGAGATCAGGATAAATAAGACTGCAAATTGTTCCGAGTGCCTCATCCAGGCGATTTAAGTACTTGGATTTTTCTATGGCTGATGTCAGCTTTGTATCTGTATTCATGGTTAACCTATACAACCCTCTGGATCGAATATGTATGGATATTTTCTCCTTCCATGAAAAATAGTTGTAAGGTGTAAGAATGAATTCTTTTTGGAATTCCATCTTTTCGTTGTCTTCAATCTTCTGTACTTGCAAAAAATTTTGGTGTATCTTTTGCTTAGCAGTTCGTCGGCTCTGATATCATGTAAATGTGTTGAACCTGCACATAATAGATCTAGATAAAGAATAATACACACATTTGTAGAGAGAATTGGAAAATGAGGAAGAAGGAGAGAAAGAATGAAATAATTCTCATTAACCATTGTGAATAATGAATTTACACATGATATACTCTGTATAACTCAAGAAGTTCAAATTGAGGTTAACCAAGTCACCATAGTGGTGGTATAGAGTGATCTAGACACACACCAACAGTTACGAGAGTGAACTACCACCTGTTCTAGTCTCTCAGGCAGTTATGGGAGTGAACTGCTACCTAGTTGAGTTAACTAGTCAACTAGTCTTCAGTTAACTGACTGAAAAGAAAGTAGTGAGGATTTAAATCAAGGAATCAAGGCTAATGTGCCACTCTGGTGATGATACCAAGGTAAGTTNGGATAATGACTAATTATGACTAATAAACAAATAAAAACCTTAGGAAAAAGAAATCCTAGGTGTGTGTGAAGTAACTCCAACAATTGCCTCAAGTCTTGCTACTGGAGCAAAAGTTTCTTCAAAATCAATACCTTCTACTTGGGAATATCCTTTGTAGACTAATCTGTCTTTGTTCTTCATAATTTCCCCATTTTCATTTAATTTTTTCTTGAAGATCCACTTAATTCCTATCACATTCTTGTTCTTGGATCTTGGAACTAGTTCCCAAGTCTAATTCTTCTCTATTTGATCTAGTTATTCATTCATTGATTTTATCCAATCTTTAATGTTGACAACTTCTTTAACTGATTTAGGTTCAATTCAGGGATGATTTTAGGGGCTAAATTTCGCTCATGGGATAATTTTCCATGTTTTTTTACCAAAAAAGATTCTCTATTCTAAAAATGATTCGCCCAAATTCTATAGGATAAAATTATTTTACCTTAAAAATTGCCAAAAAAATATACAAACTATATAAAATCCTTAGAAATTTGAATATTTTTACAAAAATATTGCTAAACATTTTATAGTTGGAATATGAAGGATTAGTAAGATTCGCCAAGGTTTCTACATTTTAAAATAAATTTCCATCCTTAAAATCATCCTTGGTTCAACTAGGGATAACATTGCTTTTTCTGAGTCAAAGGCTAGTTTCCTTCTTGTTTCCACTCTTGCACTTTTATCTCCAATGATCTGGCTTTTAGGATGATTCTTCTAATTTCTCTTTGATGGAGCTCTTGGAAAAGACATTTCTTCATTGTCTTCTTCATCGGTGTGAGGTTCATTTTCTTGTGTTTCATCATTGTATTCTTGCTGAGATTCTACATCATCATCCTCTTGTTGAGATTTTATATCATCATCGTTTTGTTGAGATTTTTTATCAAAGCCTTGGGATATGCCCTTTATTAGATCATCTATTTTAACATTTTCACTTTCCACTATTTTTAGTAGTATGAGATTATAACATATGTATGCATTTTTATTTGATGAGTATCCTAAGAATATTTGTTCATCAGATATCAGGTCAAACTTTCCTAGGTTATCTTCATCATTATTTATGTAACATTTACTTCCAAAATTTTTAAAGCATTTTACAGAGGTTGGCCTCCCAAACCATAGTTCATAAGGGTTTTTTTCATGATTGGGTATCAAATGAGCTCTATTAAGTATGTGAATCACTGTGTGGATTACATCTCTCCAACATTTGTCTAGAAGTTTGTCTTCATTTAGCATAGTTCTTGCAACTTCTTGAACTGTTCTGTTTTTCCTTTATACCACTCCATTTTGTTGAGGAGTATTGGGAGATGAAAACTGTCTTTTGATACCATGGTTTTCATAGAATTGAGTGAAATCTTTAGAGGTGAAATCTCCTCCATTGTCTGTTCTTAGACACTTAATTTTTAGATCTGTTTCATTTTCTACAAGAGCTTTATATATTTTAAATTTCTCAAAGGCTTCTGATTTTTCTTTTAAAAAGAAAACCCAGGTCAGTCTTGTGTAATCATCAACAATCAACATAAAATAATGTTCACCATAAGTGATTTTGGTTCTTGTAGGTCCACATAGATCTATGTGAATAATCTCTAATGGTTTATTTGTGGAATGCTTTTTTTTTTTAACCTAACTCTTGTTTGCTTTCCTATTTGACAATGTTTATGAATATGATCTAAAGGTTTAATCAATTTTGGCAAGTCCCTAACTGCTTCTTTTTCATTGGATTTAATCAAGTTGTCAAATCTTAAATGTACAAACCCTCTATGCCATAGCCAACTTTCATATACTTGTCTTAAGAAACATTTTTCTTCTTCTATATTGAGGATGTACAGATTACTCGATGTTCTTGGTGCAAGTGCCACTAGCTTTCCAATGTCCTTTTTTTTTTCTTTCTGATTTCACATTTCTGAGAATCAAAAGTAAGTATGCAACCCTGATCACAAGTCTGACTTACACTTAGAATATTTGGTTTGAGATTTTCTACCAAAAGTACATCTTCTACTTTGGTTTTATTATTTCCTAAACTAACAGTGCCTTTTCCCAGTATCTTGGCTGACATATTATCTCCAAAAAGTTACTTTTCCTTTTCCTTTCTTATTTAGCTTGAGAAATTTACTTTAATATCCAGTCATGTGTTTGGAACACCCACTGTCTGTATACCACTGACACTCTTGATTTCTCGCATATAGTGCTACTTTGCACTATGCTTTCTTTTTCCTCCATTTTTTTTTATTATGGGGAATATCTGTCTTTTTATCATATTTTGGCAATCTACAATCACTTGTTTTATGACCATAGTTTTTGCATTTTTGGCATTCACTATTGAAATCTTGCAAAGGATAAAATGAGTTATAGTTTCTATTTTCTTTATTGTACTTGTTGTTCTTATCTTTTTGGACATTTCTATTATTGTATTGTCCATAATCTTTGCAATGTAGTGCCTTATGTCCAAAATTATTGCAAGAGTAGCAATATCCAATAAATAAATATTTAGGGTTATTTCTTCTGATGAATTTCTTTTGGTCATATTTTACTCTAGTGGAGAGTGTTGATTTCTATTTATGTGTAACAATTTTCAATGGTGTCATCTTTGCCTCATTATATTCTTTTCTAAACGAGTTTTTCAGAGCATTTGCGTAGCTAATTGGTTTCTTGACAGATCCTTGTGATGCAGAAGTTGAGTCTTGAGTGTATCCCAAACTAGTCTTGTTGTTTGGTGATATTTGACTACTGAGAATTTCATTCAAGATCCTTTAGCTATTTTCAAATTGTGATCCCTTATTTACTGTCCCAATTTCACCTTTTAGTAGCTTAATCTTAGCTTCTAGTTTCTCACATAATTGTTTTTTATCATTAAGTTGTTGTAGAATGATTTCTTCAGTTTTATTAGCTTCTAGGAGCTGGGACTTCAAATCATTGATGGTCTGTTCTGACTCCTTGATGGTTTTGGAAACTTACCTATCTCTTGATTTAATAGCTTCTTTAATCTCTAGAATCTCTCTTCTTAGTACCCTGTTTTGTTTTTTAGTTTTTCCTAGTTCTTCAATTACACTAAGGATTTCTTCTTCGAAGTTCCCT
This sequence comes from Picea mariana, assembly GCA_032191745.1. Classification (NCBI taxonomy): domain Eukaryota; kingdom Viridiplantae; phylum Streptophyta; class Pinopsida; order Pinales; family Pinaceae; genus Picea; species Picea mariana. The sequence goes on from JASDQU011506923.1 coordinate 17,391, forward strand.
TCTTCTTCATATTTTGAATGTTTAACATCTTGAGTTTTCATTCCCATAAACAAAAGCTCTAAATTTTCCTCTTCACTCATGTCTGAAGATCTACTGTCTTCTTTGGAGTATAAGTTTTTCTTTTTCTGATAAAATTTCTTCTTGTATTGGTTTTTCTGGTTGCGAACTTCTTCATCATTTTCCTTCTACTTGGGATACAGACATTTGTTAGCAAAGTGTCCAATTCTTCCACAATTGAAACATTTGAATGTTGATTTTCCTTTATATTTTCCAAATCCTTTCTGGAGTTTCTTTATAAAGTTGGCCTCT
>JASDQU011506923.1:28797-40564 GCA_032191745.1 Picea mariana
TGTTCATTTGGTCCATGCAGTACCTACTGCGTCACAGATTGCAAAATTGGGGAATGAATCAGCCTAATTGGGAAGACTTGTAGATGTGACAGAAGCTCAACTTCAGAAAGTATAGGAAGAGAAGGACAAGGCTACAAAAGCCTTGAAATAATATAAATATGAAGCCTTAGAAAAATTATCAGTAGAGAGGTACAGTGTAGTCCCCTATGAAAGTGAGAGAAAAAAGATTTGGGCCATGCTCCAGGAGGAAAAATCCCAGCTATAGAGAGAAAAGGATAAGTTTCTCGCAAAGCAGGCTACGGTAAAAGAGGTAGTGAGTAAAGCATGTCACTCTATGCCAGGCTTGGCACAGGAGGAACAAGATTAATTCAAGGCTCAAGTAGTGAAGCTCGTTGAGACCATCCAGCAACTTCAAGATAGGATAACAGAATTGGAGGCCCAAGCAGTACCGAGAACCCCATAGGAGGTGTGTGACCAAAGGGAGGAAACCACTAAGAACACACTAGTAAGGATAATATCCCTCACCTTGGAGTGAAAACACTTGAGTAATATAATCACACAGACATATTAATGCCTCGTCGAGGATCCAGAACTAAGAAAGCAGGAAGCACAGCTACAGGAGGCGCAACAACATGCATTTTTCATGTAGGCACAGATGAAGCTTCTCATCGTAGTTGAAAGAATGAAAATATCCCAAGAGAAGCATGCAGTACAACAACAAATCACTTCCCTCCAGGGAAAGGTAATGGAAGTCACGTATAAGCTACAATCTGTGCAGGATGAATCCTGCAAGGTGTTCGAAGATATTGATGGACATGGCTCACAATTGGACCAAATGTTTGCAACAATATAACAATTCCTGGAAGGGCCTTTTACAGAGAAGACGATCCAGGAGCTCGTTGAACAAGAGGCTCAATTGAAGCAGCAAGTCGAGGCAGCTTGAGTCAATCCCAAGGCCTTAGAACCATCATTGATCAGACCTGAGTGACTCAGGACGAGTCACAAGTGATTGTTGGGGGCCTCTTATCCCTCAACCAAGTTTTGAGGAATCCTTGGTCAGGTTTGGACCACTTTTGAAATTTGACACATTGTTCGAAGGAGCACCTAGGTGGAGTAGAGATCATGGATATCACTTATTTTGCAGGCTATGTGGACCCAGTAAGGGGTTCTCTAGGGTTTTTGTAATGGGTTAATGGGATGTCGGCCCATGGGGTTTACCCATGATTAGGCCTTATTGTAATGGACTGTAAAAGTATAAATAAGTAAGAATGTATGGTAGATGTAGAAGCTTTAGAGAAGAGTGGAGAGCCAAGTGCAAGTAATGTGATTAGGTTTGTGCAAGGGAATGTATGTGAGTAAAGCTCTGTGCTTGATAGAGAATTGGCTTTGTGCCTTGACCTAGTTTTGGAAGGAGGATATGGTGCTCAGTGTGCAGATCTCTTGTCTAATGTGAATCTTGAATCTATGGCTTAGTGCACATGAGTAAATGAATGTAAGATTCAGATGAATAATAAAGAAGGCAAAGTGGTTGGTGGACGTAGCCCCACACTGGGGTGAACCACATATATCTTGTGTCTATGGTTTTCTTTATGTTGTGTTGTTTATGTTATGAATTCGCTCAGTTCTTTGATCACTATGTAGGATATATAGATATTTTTTTGCTTAGTTATTTACTTTTGTTAAGGATAAATGAATGTTAGATATAACTCAGTGCTAAGTGATCGGGATATATAATCATTTATTGTTATTGCACTGATCTATATGTGGGTATGTTCTGCGATGTTACTAAGATTAGGAAACTAATGCATGTCATCTTATAAATGTTAATAGAATACCCTGCGAAGTGTTATTATCACAGATCTGTGTTCCAGCTTGGTTACAGACACATGCATACTATAACCCCCCCTGCTTCCACCTCAGGTGATAATTCACCTTCTTTGAAGGTGTCATTGAAAGGGTCGGTAGTCAGGTTTTTTTTGGTGCGTTGTTAAGAATTGAACCCTAGGTCTGCCCCTGTGCCAACACTCACCACCCTAAACACATTCTCTAATTATTTTTGTTCCCAAAGGTTAACCTCATGTTGAATGTTATCCTTTAAATTTCCCTAGGAATACGTCAATCGGTTTCTCATTTGGAATATCCATTACCTTTATATTAAATCATTGAAAGTTTTCAATTTGCTCCGCAACTGAACCCGTTTTCTTGATATTTACCAATTGGCTAAAGAAGGTATTGCTCCTTGTATCCTCACAGTGTGCTATCATTTCTTCCATGAAAATTTTCTAAGGGACAAATGATTTGCGAGAACAAAGACATAGATACCACACAAATTGATTGGACTATAAATATAAAAAAGAAATCCATATATTTTATGTGTGTGGCACATCATTTAGATCAAAGAACTGCTCCATCTGAAATATCCATGTGATTGGATACTTGCCATCAAAATTCCTCATATCGATCTTAGGAAAGTGGTTGGTATTCAACCCAAAGTTGGAGTTTCTCAAGTATTGATTCATCTTCCTTGTGTCCTCATCATGAATTTCATGGGATACATTTTCACTTTCAGGTGGCCTCTCTATTAGGAAATTTTTCAATCCTTCCATGATCTCCCTTTTTAAACCATCCATATTAGTATCCATTATTTCCTCCAACTTAGTTTCAGTTCAATCCATCATCCCTTGTAGTTCATCTTTTGTTATTGTTTTCTCTTGTAAATCATTTATGTCCCTGCGCATTTCTTCACCTTCATCAAGAGTCCAAGTAGGACTGTCTAAAGGATTATTTGGTGTGGAAGTTCCCTTTTTTGGTGGCATGTTGGAAAAGTATCACTTCCCAACCTTGAGTTCGAGGTGGTTCTACTAGACGATCTTTCTTCTGTTTTATCTCCAAAATTGTGTCCCTTCTGGGTCTAAAAATTATGTTCTTTATTTCTCTGATAAGTTTCTTTGCAATTCCATAGGCCTGATTGTTAATTTTTATGCCATTATTATAGTTCTTTTCATTTCAATAGATAAGAGCATCATAAGAACAAGATCATTGAGAAATACACATTCACAAGAGACACAACATTTATCCTGGGAAACCCTCTAGGGGAAGAAAACTCAGCAAAAACTTCCTTATCATAAATATCTTATACAATGTTCAAGAGATAACTCAAACCAATACAGATAGTCCTCCCCAAGATATGTGCCACTCTTCTTCTCCTCTCTCTGGTAATTGCAGCTTGCCTCATAAGATAATGAGCAAGTGAGTTGTGTGTTAGAAGTGAGGCGCTAGCCTCTTATTTATTCAAGACTGGCACGTGTGAGAGGGTTTCACTGGCAGGGCCGACCTCTCACTCTAGGTGGGTAAACCCACCTTTAATTAATTCTAGGTCTTCAATAATAACTGTTGGGGCCGACTTCTTATTCTGCCCTTTATAATTGTCCGATGACCAATCCACAAAAGGCGATTTGGTCCTTATACAATTACTGACATGATTAATCCACAATGGGGATTAATCCTAATAATAAAATAAAAATAATAATAATAATTCTCTTCACAGTTACATTATTTCAACACTGATCAAACTTGGATGTGTCAAGTGGAAGTTGCGGTAACTTCCCCACACCTTTGATTTTTGTCCCTTCAAAGAGAGCATACATGTAAAGCATTCCAAGTGCACAATATTTGATATTTCATTCTAAACAATGCACCAAAAAGAATACAGACTGCCCATTTTCCAATGAAATTGGTCTCACTTAATTTGGATACTCATTGAAGAATATATCATTGTTTTACTCAGAACATTTGTTTGAGACTAGTTAATATGACTAGTCAGATACCCTATCTTACACAGGTTGTATCTACAAAGTTAGGATTCCCCAGAAGATGAAATTGTTATCACAACTACCTTGATAATTTCTCTGAATAGTCTTTGAATTTCAAGTTCTGAAACATCACAGAAAAAATGTTACAGAGAAAAACCCACAATGACTAAATTTAGGATGATTCCATAACCCCATCTTACATAGGCTATACCTATGAAAGTGTAAGGCCTCAAGAGCTGCAACTTTAACCCCAATTACCTTGATCCATATACTAAATACCCTCCAAGGAATTCATTCTGAAACATTATGGAAAAACATTTATAGTGAAAATTCCAAGGTTTCTCAGATGTAGCATCGAAACCCTAAGACCTTGAGCTCTAATACCAAATGTTAAGAACCTAATATCAAAATAGCATAAAAAGCCTCAGAATAAGTATTTAATGCCTTGACAAAGAGATAATTTCAGACAATAATCCTCTTCGAGGGGGAAACCTCCTTATACACCACATAAATTTACAAATACCAGATTATTCAAACTGAAAAGATCTCCTTGGTATATATATAGGAGACTAAGAGGTACAATTACAACTAATGGACCCAAGAAGACATAAATAAAATAACAATAATAATGTAATATTACCCAATTAAGGGGTAATGTGCCACTATTTAGGGATTAACAAATCCCACATGTACTCATTGAAAAAAAATCGGACATGATGAAGATCATTGTTGGAAGTTGCATCCTAAGTTAAGGCCTTAAAAATATGGAGGCAAAGGAAACAAAAAAGTTGTTTTCATAGTCCAACAAGATTTGGGATCTGATTCAGATGATGAGACACAAATCATACTTGTAGGTATTGTGAATGTAAGCAAGAATGTTTCTATAATATATACAAAATTAAGTGAAGGATATGATTTGGAATGTAATAATGAAATATTCAAGATATCTCCTAGTCATGAAGTGTTTCATAATTCTCCAAAGTTGCCACATGAAGGTCACTTGCATGCAATGTTTCCGAAGTTAATAAGTGACAAAGATTTTTCTAGGAAGAGAAGGAATGGTGTTAATTAATTCAATAACATTTATGTGTTCTCTACCATTGTTGATATGTTGTGCATGTCCAGTAGTGGAAAATATGAATGCAGATAGATGTGGAAGTACAAGAATGATTGATTATGTTAGTAGTGTTATTTCCAACTTCATACTTATTATTCAGTTGATTGTAATGAGTAAATTGGTCTAAGTATAGGGAAGAGACATAGTTCAAGTGGAGAGGCATCTCCCTCATTTAATGTTTTAATGAAAACCTTTTGGTGTTCCAAAATATTCCCAGTGGGGAGGAATGATCCAGGAGGATCCAAGAACACTCACAGAGGTCCAAGAGGATCCAGAACGCTCAAAGGGATATAGAGAGGGTAAGAAAATATAAAAATTTGACTGTCTCAAAATTTCAATAAATTATTTCATTGTAACGATCTCATCATCATCTTTCCAATGGTGCAAACGACAAGTCAAACATAGTCTGTATGCAAAATTTATGACTAGTTAGAGTTCAGGTCAACCACGAAAAATGTCAACCCTAAAGAGACACGTGGAAAGATCAGAAAGAGACATGTGAAAGAATCATAGGTTGAAAAGTGGATGCTCAAGTGTGGCACATAGCATTGTATAGGTAACGTGGTAGTAGTTGAGTTGGAATTTGTACTTCAAGGTGAATGAATGGCAGGTTGACAAGTGGCAGATAGTTGGTTCAATCAAATGTTGACATGTGGCATTGGAAGAGCCAATGAGAGGTCACCATGAGGTGACCCATCATTTCTCAATAGTGGTTAATGTGACATAAAATTTATGGATTCTAGGGGAATACACCACATGACCTCCATAGCCTCTATGCCTTCACATAGCCCACTTTACCAATGTGCCACTGCATTATCACTTGACAAATATATGGTTTAATATATATTTAATTTTAAGCAAAGTTTCAAATGGGTGGAAAAAGGTATGAGGGCCCAAGCCCTATACCCTTGCTCCTTGATCATGTTACATTCCATATAAACAACACCATGGAGTGGGTAGCTATCACCAAAATGTGCACTGGGAGTTAGACTTATATATGTTTTAAATAAAATATAGTTATATGTAATAATGAACACAAGCATTCTGAAGATTCACGTGGGATTTGTTTTAACTATATATACTATATATAGTATATATATTTATGTATTATAACTAATTGAAAAATGGTCGTGGGGAATAAAACCCCCGACCCCCACCTTTTCTGCCAAGGTTTTTAACCAACTCCACTATAATTGGGGTTTGGTTACAAAACCCAAACAACTTGCAATTAATGCCAACCAGAAGTTAGAGAATTTGGTTAAGAGGAGTGGCCTATTTAATGGCTCACACCTCAAGGAAGAAGACACACAATGTTTTTGTATTACACACAATTTAATGCATGTCAAGGGTACAAGGCATATGAGTCTACACCATAAAGCATGCCAAATGGTACTTTGACATAATTTCAAGTATTTTAAATCAATTTTTCACAATGTTTCGCTAGGAATTCAACAGTGTAGTTCATTTCTACATTTGATCAAAGAAACGAAAGGTCGTTGTATTATTTTGTGTTCCAAGTGGATTATGGGGCACTGTAATCCGAATATAGTCGAATTTATACTCACGTTTCTCATTTTTTAGATAAGAATGCAAGCGTTGTTGGACATACTATCATTGATGTATTGTCATTGATGTCAACAACTGATGATGCACATGAATATCAGAAGGGAAAGTGCAGTGTAGAAACATGATCAGGATCGAAATCCCCACAAGACAAACCAGGATTGTTGGATATGCAAGTGTCGGATCAAGGGAAGGGATTTATTGCAGAGCGCGAAGAGAGAATTAAACTACACGTTATTTCCAATCCTGCAATTAATCTATATCATCATATCTGATTGACTCAACGATCGACAACTATGGTTGATCCACCAACAATCGCACAACTTCAAATTGTGAAGTTTGGGCAACGGACTAAACCACGCACACGTTACAGTTCCACAATCCACATCAACCATTGGATCAAGTTGAGTGGAAGGATAGAGTAAGTCATGCACCATATATCATGGAAGTGACATATGCATGGTCATCCTGGCTTTGACCACTTCGGGTAAAATCGAACGAAGGAAATGCGCATGGAGGAATTTTANGATCAACAAACAACATTCATTTTTGGTTAAGAGTTGTGAGGAGGTTACACTTCAGGTAATCTCACTTCGGGTAAAATGAGAAGTAATAAAGATGAATTTCGGAGCCCCAAAGTCCCGAAGTAAATGAGGATCATCTGATCCGAGGAACACTTCGAATAATATACCAACCGTTGGATCGATTATAGTGGAAGGAGAGTGTAAGCCACAAATATTCTGAAGAGGACATGAGTCATCTAATATAAGAAATATTTCAGTAGTCATATTGACCATCCAATCTATATAAAGTGGAAGGATAGGAAAAGAAAATACGAAGGCTGAAGCCCTGGAATCTTGAAGTAAATGAGGAACATCGGATCTGGACATTACATGATGATCGTTGGATCAGAATAGTGGTTTAACTTCGGCGCTGACCACTTCAGCAAAAAAGGGTTGAGAACAAGTAAGATCACCCGAAGGTCGAAGTCCCAAAGTGGACATGAGTCATCCAATATGAAGAAAATTTTAGGAAATATCTTGTTGGGCACAAGCCCATTTTGGGGAAAAAGCATGACGTGGAGGCGAGACAATTGGTAGAAAAACATGCAAGGCACACATGCAAGAAGAAGGGAAAGAAAGACAACTGGCAGAAAAGCAACGAAAGAAAGTATGCATGCAGAGGAGAAAAGTGCATAAGACCAGCTTGCAAGAAGACCTAATTAGGTTAGGGTTTTGGTAAGAGAATGTAATGGTTGATGATCCAAGAATAGATATAAATAGACACTTAGGAGGTCTAGGTGGGGGTTGAGTGTATTTGATGGTTTTTATGAGTTACTCTCATGAGATAGAGTAACATGTATGTGACTCAGATATGGTCTGATACCTTTTTGTAAGTTGTTGAGCTATGGGAGGGAAAAGGGACTCGACCTTGAGGGTTAGTTCACAGGCTGAGGATCCTGGTGTGATCTAGTCAGCCTCATAAAGGTCGTGGAGTCTGAGGGATGGATGTATGAATGGAGTTGTAGTGTGCATGAGGCCATGCATAATATACCTATAATAAAAGAGCCTTAGAGACAAATCTTTGTGAACATATCCCAAGAGGGGGTGAACCACGGTAATTCATGTTTTGTGTGGAATGATTGTCGGTAATATGTTTGTTGTTAATGGTTAAATCTTATATAAATTCTTTGTTGAAATAGTTATATCTTTGGATTTGTGTGCATTCATAAGGAACAGCAGGATAACTAAGATCGGTGACTAACAGAATATTGCTTAAATAAAATAATTAGAATCCACAACACGCACTAATAGATCCCCAATTAATCCTGGACTGCAAGAACTTGAGCATTGCAGTCACCCATTAAGACTATCTCGGGTGCGACTGCGCAGTACACTCTGTGTATTGTGTTGCCTTCTAGTTTACCAGGAGGGCCAATAGTTTTAGAGGCTTTGTTGGAACCCTAGTAGACTTAAACTTGGGTCAAACATGTTAAAAGCATAGCTCAGATAAGCAACCAACAAATGGTTTTGTTTTCATTTGGAACAACATAGGATTGAGTAGATGAAATTTGTTGAATATCTAGTAGAAGAATGGGTGAACTATTGAATATCTGTTAAAATATTGTAAGATCTGCAGAAGGTGGGTCAAAGGAATACTGAATCAGATGACAAGAAGGTGAGAAGAATGTGTCGCTAGAAGGGGATGTTGAGGCTATGGAATCCCAAAAAAGCAGATATCGAAAGCTGGATAAATACAAAAGAGCTAGAGTTTGCACAGAAAGATAACAGAAACCCTAGAGTAACACCGCACAGATATCTTGAGAAGTATGTGTTTATTGATCTGCATGAAGTATTTTTCTATGATTTTCCACACTTATTGCAGTAGTGGATATTGAGGTTGAAGGATAACCATGCAACAAATCGTATATGATAGTTAGAGTGGAGCCCAGTTCAAATTGCACAGTTACAACAGGTGAATAACAAATTCACCTACGCAGTAGATTTTTGGCTCGATAGTATTGTAGCAGAATTTATAATAGAAATTGGAGTATATACTGCAACATCGTACAACGCAGCAGAGAAAGATTTTATACGCGAACCTCGATGAAGGTATATTAGATCATTGTATACTTCTATTAAGATCTTGTTGTATAACAAAGGTGTAATTACAATGGAATCAGACAGCTAAACTTCCATGCGTGCATGGGGGAAGGGGGGGGACCACTGAAATAAAAAGAATAAATGGAAGGAGAAGTGGATAAAGGAAATAAGGAGGAATCCTTGGACCCAATCATGATGGATGACGACCAGATCAAGCGGATCATGACGACATCTAGAAAGATGCACGGTGGAGTACCCTACCAATACAAGGTGAACACCAAGAAGAGATTCATAGCCACGAGGGAAGGCTTGGTAAGTGACGAAGAAGAGGTAGAGGATCTTTGGGCTATGGAGAAGATTGAGGAAATCCTGCGTGCAACATATGAGAGGAAGACAAGAGGTCCAAGAGTAGGAATAGAATGCATCAATTATATCCATGTTAATGTCAGTGTGGAACCCATGAACCCATGTGTGACTAATACACCAACAGGAACACCACCGTTTAGACAACCGAGTTTCGGGAGAAGGAGGACAACATGAAGTACATCCACACAAGAAACAACAACTGGGGGGGGCATTTCAGGAAATATTAGTCAAGTGTCTACACCATGTAGAAGTAGTAGTCCAACACAATTTGCAATGGTAGGACATGATCCCACCATTCGGTTACCATAATTTCAAGGAGAGGTAGCATAAGACCCGGAGAAACACTTGTTCATTTGTGCAAATATCTAGGAAGAAAAATAGATCACTAATGAAGACACTAAACTTGTGCAGGTAGCCAATACGCTAAGAGACCACACACTAGACTAGTACATGAGTCTAGATGTAAACAGTGCACCTGGGACGACAAGGACATTGACAGACACTAATAATTTATTGATTAATTAGTTCCATAAGCTGAGCTCAAAGGATCAATACATGAATGAGATTATATAAATCTGAAAGAAACCAAGAGAATCTGTCGAGGAAATTGACCAACGATTTAAGCATTTGAAAGGGAAGTTGAGGTATGCCATGACATATATGTAGCATAGGCATATGTTTGGGAATTATTTGTTCCTGCACCTGAAATACCCACTTAGGCAATAGAAATTCCAAGTTAGATCATGAAGATGGATCAACAATAGGGAATGTCTAACAAAAAATCACCATTGTTTAACGGAGGAGGCTATTCTCTATGCAAAGTAAGAATGAAAAAAAAATTGTTGGCTCTTGGTTTTGATATCTGGCAATCTGTTGTAGATGGTTACACTGCACCAATTACTCCACCCAAAGACGTTGTAGGAAATTAAATCTATAATTACAACTCAAGAGTAGTTAATGGAATTCTAGGAGGGTTGACTAATTCTATATGTGTGAAGGTGATGCATTCTAAATCAGCCAAATAAATATGGGACAAGTTGGAGGTTGTATATGAAGGAGAAGAAAAAGTCAGGGAAGACAAACTATAGACCTATAGAACTCAGTTTGAAAATATGAAAATGAAATAAGAAGAAAATATTGTTGAGTACCTTCATAGGGTAGATGAAGTGGTTAATTTAATCAGAGGAACAGGAGAAGAAATTACAAATAAACCTATTGTGCAAAAATTACTAAGTTCATTACCTATGAGATATGATGCAAATATTTATTCAATTGAAGATAGATCTGATCTATTCATAGTCACAGTTGATCAGCTTCATGGAATTACTACTTATGAAATGAGAACAGGGAATGATAAATCAGCAAAATATGAAATAACCTTTAAAGCATTTAAGACAAAGATGAGGTAGGTGAAAAATGTTAATACTGAGAGGGGGGTGAATCAGTATCAAGTATAATTTAAAAAAAAAATCAACTTATACTTAAAACATTCAATTATATCCAATGAGAAATGACCAATAGTATAAGAGTTACACGAATACACCATGCACAATATATGAGAAATAATCAATAGTTATTGTTCAAGGGAAGTAATGACTTCCAAAGGTAGCTACAACTTCCAAATGTAAAGGGAGGGATAAACCTCTAAGAGGAAGATACAATCCTCTAATATCAAGAGAGGTTTTAACTCTCCATCCTTTCCCATTGAACTCTCCATCATTTTTCCTTCCTTCCACCCAAGAATATATGAGAGATAATAAAACTTTACATTAAATCATCACCATCAACCAACCATCACATAGAGCCTGATAATGATTCCTGAGACTTCTTCATTTTTTGCAATTCTTCAATTCATGGAATACTCTAATCCTATAGATAATATTACTCAATTTATTCTCTGAAACTTCTCCAAGTTTCACTCCTTGAATCCTCCCCAAAAATAAGTTATAGAAAGAATGGTAGACTTTGTTCAATTCTGATTTATTCAAGAGAGCAAACTTGTACAAAATGCCCCATGCTCAATATTTAACATCAGATTCTAAAACTCACACACAAGAAACTAAAGTCTGTACTATTTCCAATTAAATTTGTCCCACTTCATTTTGATTCTCTGTGAAGAAGTTATGATTGTTTTACCCGAAATACCTTTTTATTAACTAGCTTCAGAACTGGTCAAAAACCCTATCTTCCACAGAGTGTATATCCATAATTATAGTGAATCAAGAGCTGGAACTTTTACCATAGGTACCTTGATATGTCTTTTCAATACCATAGTAATTTCACCATCTGAATCATTCTAGAAAGAA
>JASDQU011506925.1:0-22904 GCA_032191745.1 Picea mariana
CTTTTCTTTTCTATATGAATCTTATTTTTCCATATTGTATGATTTCTTGATCACATACATAGTTTCATATCAAGTAGGCTCTTGTATTCTTGTCTTCGTTGGCTTGTGTTCTTTTGCAGATATTTCTCCATAAGCCTAGTGACGGAGCTTGGATTGCATTGGCGAAGTCGGATCTTCGATATTTAAAAGGTATGCCCTAGATCCATTTCTCATTTGTTAATTGAAATATAAGGAAAGAGTAGTGTATTGTCTTGTTTTGTTCTAGTTTAGTAGTGAAGCTAGGGGGATTGATTTGTGTCCACACTTAACAATTAGCCCAATAAAAAATTGGCAACCATACTGGGGACACATTATTTTCCTAGTTTGTCTTTCTTTCTTGCTTTGGTTTCTTGGGTTCTGTTTTCTGAGTCACTGGGAGATCCAGATGAACTCTTTGACTATTTAAATTCACTGTAAAAACCTTCTTAATTTTAATTTTTTCCATTTTTTTCATTTGATCATCGCACCCTCCTTTGAGGGACAGTGCAACAATATAGGATCATCGCACTCTTTCTTGTAGAGACAGTGTGACGTCGTCGCTCTGTGGCCTCCTATTCCCTGTGACGATCTAGGATCGTCGCACTGTGTTCATCTTACAGCCTGCGACAATTTGGAAATTTTTCATCTTTTAGTGGTTTTTCTAACCCAAATCTTAGATATGGTTTTGGGGTGAATTTTTGGGTTTGATTATTGTCTGTTTACAGTCTACTTGACAACTTTGAATATGCTTTTATCCATCTTTTCTTTGTTTTAGCTCGTTTACTTTTGAAATATTTGATCTCTTACTTTGAGTGTATTTCAGTTGCAAAGCTTTGTTTTTCTTTAGAATTTTTTAGTGAAAAGAATACTTATTTTTCTGAATGGTTAATGATAAAAGAGAAAATTTGTTTGGGTTTCTTTGTTTTATAGAGATTTTCTATTTCTTTTAGCTATCTTTGAAACAAAAAAAATTAATTTCTTTCTTTGCATTAGTTTGGGGGAATCTTTGCATTTGAAGTAGCGAAATTGCATGGTTTTTGGCATTTTTAATTGGGGGGGGCAAGAATCATGTATTGGTGTATAGTCTATTTCGATCATTTCTTGAATTTATTCATATTGATGAGTTTAATAAAGTTTTGGGACATTGTGCATCTGGGAATGATAAACGTTTTCTCCTTCTCATAATATATCTTTCATCGAAGTGAAATATTTCCATTCTCATTTCTTTTCATTGTTTAGAGTCGGTCAAAACATCATCTCACCCATGCCATTTTCCTCTTGAGTAAAAAACAGCCTTAAAAATAAAGCACTTATAAAAATTGACTAGAAATTTTTATATTTTTTGGTAGCAAACCTACATTAGACTAGTTGTAGGGCTTTGGAATAGGTGTGAAAGATAACTTTTCAAAGATGCAAACAAACATAGTATATTGTGATAGGGAGAGTTAAATCCACTTGCTACATTTTGTCCTAGGAATCCCTTCTAACACAAGGGTCAAACTTGAGGTCGCATTAAGACTGGCAGAGTTACTCACCCTTCTTTCTTGGTCTTAGTGTAGATATTGCATGTATTATTGGGGGTCACTTGAAGGTATACTCATGATTATGTGTGGGAGCCTCTCGAGTTGATTTCGGGCTAGATATCGTGCCTTTGTGCATGGATCAGACTATCGACTATTTCCCCATGTGTCATTGTTGTATTTGGTAACCTTAGTTTCCTTTCTCTTTAGGTTCTTTACACGAGGTAAATATGGAGGGGCAAGTCTTCACGGTACTTGGAATCGACGTTGGCCAAACTCACTTAGACTCCTTGGAGGGTATACCCACGGTTATGTGTGAAAGCTTGAACCAAGGTGTAATTATGTTAAGAAGGTCATCAACGTAACTTTTCCACCTGCTCTATCTCATCCCCTTCTTACACTGTTCCCATGATGTTGGATTTCATCACCAACTAGTGTGTTCATTGTAAGAAGGTTTTGTTTGCTTTTTTTCTTCCTAGATTTTTAGCGTGTGCTATTTTTTTCCCTAGAATACTCTAGGTTGGATCTTCATTTAATGGCGTCAGTTCCTGAAATGACCAATGAAGGAACCCCTTTTACATGGGAACCTTTTGTTTTTCCTTCTTATGGAAACATTGGTCCTCCTCACATTGCTACTTTAAGCCTTCCAAGTCACACAATAGGTTTAACGGTATGGTTGTTTTCTACCCAGGTAATCTCGAATGCATATAGTGCTTCAGTTGTAATAATTTCTAATCCAAGTGGATATTGGTGGCCACCCACCTTTTTCGACTGGCTCAAAACAGTTTTCTGGCAATTTTGGCAATTTACTATTTTTAACAGTTTTTAACTTTCGGGGCCATTTTGAGGGCCCAAATGAAGGTTTTTTGAGATATAGGTTCTCAATGATATCCAAAGGCATGATTCATCCCCCAAAATTAGTCTCCTTGACAATACCTTTCCAATGATCTATCACATGCCTAAAACGAAGATCGTATGCAAAAGTTACGACCCCGGGAAGTTGATGTACTCAGATGTCTAGGGTTTTTGGCATTCCTGTTTATTGTAAAAAGGCCTTCAGAGCCTCATTGTAACTATCTTCTTATGAATGTGAATAGCCATCACATCTCTTCTCAGAGATAAGTTGCCACCATTCTAGCGAGTCTTTCACTCTATATTTTTACAGTCTCTATACATTTCTTTCATTAATAGAAATCGTGTATTATTTTATATCTGTGTTTATGAATGAATCTCTGATACATTTTTGTTATATTATTGAATATCTGCAATATCTCTGTGCATTTCTTTATTATATCCCCACTCTCATTTCGTGCCAAAAAATAATCCGGATCAACTTCCTCCCAAGAACATCAACCTCATGTTGATCCTTCACCTTATTCACTAGTAAGATATTCTTCGCCTTCTTCACTTGCAAGGTCTTCTTCTGTTTCATCTTCTTCACCGAGTGAAATATCTACAGCTAGTAGCCCGGTGCATAAGAAGAAGAAGAAAAGGAATAATAAGAAGAAGAAAAATAAGCAAGGGTCCAAACTTCCAACCATTGCTGGCCATGTTGGAAAGCAACCAGTTACTATTATTCATGTTGGGAGTGTTGATGATGCCAAGATCACCCAAACAACTTGTAAGCCCAAGTACCCTTGTAGTCTTTGTAAGGGTAGCCATATTCTTAAGGATTTCCCTGTTCTATCCAAGGTTTTAGAAGCATGGTCTACACACCCTCACCAAACCATGTCGTCAGCCTCTGAACAATATGCTAATGACCTTTCGTCAACTAGTCAGGATACCATTGGGAAGAAGAAAAGTAGAGTCAAGTTCCCATGCATGTTATGAAAAGGGATTCATCTAACTCACCTTTATCCTTGTATGGACGAAGCCTATAAATTACTGGAAGACATGATCGTTTCACAACCTCAACTTCCAACTGCTTGTCGCAAGATTACTCTTGACCCACCTATAGTTGATGGAATGATCAATCTGGTCCCTTCATCGGTCAGTCCAGTTGATCATGTAGTCAATTTGGTGACGTCCTTAGTTGATCCTATTGACAAAGTGGTCGATCTGATCACATCATCAATCGATCCCACTCTCTCATTAGAGAGTGTCACCCAAGTGGTTGATATGTTTCTAGCCATCGACTCCATTCTCCCCTTGGAGAATGTAACCCAAGTGGTCGATCTGATATCGTCATCAGTCGATCCTACTCTCCCTATAGAGAGTAAACCCGATATTTCCCATGTTTTTCTCATTGATATAGAATCTACCCTATAGGGGGCATTAATCCTTCTCCTGTGGAACCCCCTCCAAGTAATGAGTTCATCATTTTTTATTGGGGTGTGCTAACTGGACCTCATCTTCCCTCCCACATTCCTTTCAATATAACAGTACAGGTTTGTGTTCGGGATGTTCCTCAAATGTTGATAGATGAAGATGCGTCCATTAGTATTTTGTCCTCTATTGCTTGGCAAGCTTTAGGATATCCTTGGCTTGTGCCAGTTATGCAGAATCTGTTAGATTTTAACAGAAGAACTAGTCAACCTTTAGGGATCCTTCCTCAATTTCCTGTCACTTTGGGAGGGAAAACTGTCTTTATTGACGTCATGGTAGTCCAAGAACCTTTGGATTTCGATTTACTCCTTGGGAGATATTATGTCTATGCCATGAAATCTATTGTGTCCACTCTTTTTCGTGTGATATCCTTATCGCACGATGGAATAATTGTGGCTATTGATCAACTTTCATTTGTTGGTCCAAACTTGACCGTCAACTCAATGAATTCCCTAAATGGTTTGTATGTGTAGTTAGTATCACTCATGCCACAGGTCAATTATGTGCCATTGTCTCCTATGCCTTCCACTACCGATGAAGATGGCTTGGATCTGGTAGTTGACATGGTGATATCTTCTGTAGGGATATTGGAGATTGATCTCTTTACCCCTGTCGTGACCCTCGACATGGTGTCTTTCCAGAGCGTTGTTCTTCCATCTAGTGAATATCTCTTGGAATCCATGATCGAGTTTTGTCCCTTGACATGCTGTCCTTCCATAGAGTTTTCCTCTTGGAAGCCACGATCAAGAAGAGTTCTATGAGTATGGTTTTTTGATTTCAAGCTAATTAAAAAATGAAACCAACTTTGAGCATGATTTTCTGATTTCAAGCCCGTTAAAAAATGAAACCAGTTGTGAGGATAGTTTTGCATCTCTATAGAAACCTCGTTAACAAGTGAAACAAAGATTACGAGCATAGTTCTTCTCTTGCATCCAGCTGGTTAAAAAATGAAACAGAGGTCTCAGGATTGAATCTAGATTCTCGAGCATAGTTCTTGTTCCTGTGTCAAGCTCGTTAAAAAATGAAATAGTTTTCCCTCTCTTGATTTGAGTCAAGTACTTCATCTATAATTTGAAGCTTATTTTCATTCACCTTTTCATTTGGACGAAACAAATCTTGGGGGGAATTTTCTTACAACCTTTGGACTTCATGTTGAAGTTGAGCCTCTAGCTTCTTAATTTGGGGGATAAATACCAACCATCCCTAGATTATACGTTGGGAATCCTCAAGCATAGTTTTCTCTGGTTCAATATTGTCTAAAAATGAAAACACCTACCTCAAGCATAGTTTCCTCTGGTTCAATCTTGTGTAAAAATGAAACCAAGTCCAAGCATAGTTTTTGCTAGTTTTAAGCTTGTGTAAAAATAAAATATATCCCAAGCATAGTTTTGTTTTGTTTTAATCTTGAGTAAATATGAAAACAATCTCGAGCTTAGTCTTTTTTCTTTCTCATGCTCGTAAATACCTGAGAATGTAACCAAGTAAACTTTTATTACTTTTTCGGACTCATAAAGGTTATACGAAAAAGGAGCCCGTTGGAGTTCCCTTTAAGCTCTTTTTAGACTCTCTAAACATGAAAATATTTCTGAGCGATCTTGTTCTTTTGATGCTTGTTAAAGTATTAGAAAGCGTGTCTGTTGAGAGATAGTTTATCTCTTTTTCAATCTCATCAGACTACTTTATGAAAAAGGACATTTTGGAGTTTTCTTTAAGTGTTTTTCAAACTCTCTAAACATGAAAACCCCTTGAGTTTTATTTCTTTGGATTTGTTAAACAAGCATTGAAAGTCCCATATGGGACCGAACCACTCCTTCCTAGGGTTCGCTAAAATATACTCTGAAGGACTCATCCGAAGGATGAGCTTACATTTTCAAGAATATGTTATCCTCCTTAAGCTTGTGTAAAATTAAAGAGGTACTTGCTAGAAATGGTGGGGGGAAATTGGGAAAGAAATATGTCTAAACTTGTATTCTATGAAAGAGTCACCTTTGAACATGACACCCTTTCATTTGCTTTGTGTCTAGGTTGGAAAATATTATTGTCTCTTGATCATACTCCTTTATAATATTACAATTTGGTCTGTGATCCATGTTGTTGAGTCAGTGTTTCCAAGATAATTGTCATGTTGTCAATATGTTCAAAGAGAAGTTCAACCCGGAAAGCCTTCTATTGTGTCAGCCATTTCTGCAGTCCTTAAGCCTTCTATTGCATCGACCATCCCTGAGTCAGTCCTGAATCACTGGTTACTTTGATCTACTTCAAATCTTGTTACCCGTTTCATGTCATTGATCAAGGATACATTAAGGCCCTCCTATGATGAGTCTTTTCCTATCGACTTCAACTCATTATCTAGGAATTAGACTTAGAAACTAATTTGTACATTGGAACTTGCATGCCTCAATGGAAGGTTTCCTCCCTTTTGAAAATGGGTTTTCATTATTGACCCTTGATCGAGATATTTCGCCGAGTGTTCGACTTCAGATCATTAATTCACATTCGTTGGATTGTACCAGACTACCTTGGGGGTCATTTACATTAATAGTGATTTCCCTTGCACTTATTGATGGTATTCATTAATGAACGGTAATCAAGTGGTTTCTACCATGTTTGACTTCAACACATGTATTCACATGGTTAGGTTTGTACTATAGAGTAGTGGATATGAAGAACTTAGATATTTTCTAACAGATTCAGGTTGCGTTGGAGTATATTCATATTGTACTGTTGCATAGATCCATAGTGTATGTCTCGTGGCTATGTTCAAATTTAACTCTTTAACACATAGATCCACGGTGTATTTTTGGTGGCTATGTTCAGATTTGAGTCATAATGGCATGGATCCACAGTGTATTTTTGGTGTCCATGACCTATATTACTTGACATTAATATTTTCATAGCGACATTTAGGCTTTGAGTCATTTATATTCTAATTATAGGAATTCCTACCTCAGTGATGACATATTATTGTACTATATTTCCTTGTTTGTTGGCAGGTTTCCAACCAACGTGTTCCTTGTTCCCTACACACACTCAACAAAGTATTTCAGCTATCACTCTTTTCTAACTTCATACTTTGGTGGGATCTCTGTTACACATTATTTTCATCACCCCTATGACCGTTAATGATGTAAACCTATCATTTGTCTTTAGAAGGATCAGTGGCCCAAATTCTTGAAGAAAGAAGGGAGAAGAGCTTTTCCTGAGAGAGAAGTTGTCTTTTCCTTTGTAAAAACCCTATTAAGGAGGATCGTCGCACCCTTCCTAATGTTAGGGGTGCGACGATCCCAGATCATCGGATGTTGTACTAAACTTGGCTTGTGACATCATCGCACTGTGATTAGTTATAGGGGTGCAACGATTTTCATATGTGGGAAAAATGAGCATCTTCTCGATGCTTCTAGAAGGAGAAGCTTCTATGGTGAGGTGGCCTCTGATCGGTTTAGATCTTACTTGATTTTCTTATTTAGTGGGATCATTCTAACCTCCTCGCCTTATCCTCTTCATCTTATAAAAGGAGAGGAGATCTCATGGAGAAAGTTAGATTGGAAATTTGGCTTGAGATTGTTAGCTTGGTTAGAGTGGCTTTGAGCTTTGCTTTGTCAAGATAGATTGTGAGTGAATTTCAGATCCATAGTCATGGAATCTGTGGATCAAAAGTGTGTGGGAAGAAAGGGACTATTAGAAGGGACCTTACGACATCAAGGCTTTGGTTGTAATCTCTCTTTCTATTATTTAATAGATATGCACTTTTCTTTCCTATATGAATCTTATTTGTCCATATTGTATGATTCCTTGATCACATACATAGTTTCATATCAAGTAGGCTTTGTTATTCTTATCTTCATTGGCTTGTGTTATTTTGCAGATATTTCTCCATAAGCCTAGTGACAGAGCTTGGATTGCATTGGTGAATTCGGATCTTCAATATTTAAAATGTATGTCCTAGATCCATTTCTCATTTGATAATTGAAATCTAAGGAAAGAGTAGTGTGTTGTCTTGTTTTGTTCTAGTTTCATAGTGAAGCTATGGGGGATTGATTTGTATCCGCACTTAACAATTATCCCGATAACACTAAGGGATATGAAGATACCTCTTAAACCTGAGGCAAGGCCTATTAGGTAGAGACCTTACAGACTGAATCCAATATATAAGCAGAAAGTGAAAGAAGAAATTGACAGAATGTTGAAAGATGGTATCATAGAACCAATAGAGAAATCTTAATGGATAAGTCCTATGGTATTCCAAGAAAAGAAAAAAGGGGCGATAAGGATTTTTGTGGATCTGAGAAAACTTAATGATTCTTTCATACATGATCCTTTACCTACCCCTTTTACTGATGACGTAATAGAGAATGTGGGAGGCCAGGAAGCATATTCATTTACAGATGGATTCCCAAGTTACCATTAGATCAAAATAGCTCCATAGGATGGGTATAAGACCAATTTTTCTACACAATGGGGATCCTAAAAATATACAATCATGCCATTTGGGATGAAGAATGCACCAGCCATTTTTTCAAGAGTGGTCATATATGCTTTAAAGGAATTCATACATCAGTTTATAGAAGTATATCTTGATGAATGGAATGCATATAGTCTTCTAAAGGATCATGTAAAATTTTTAAGACTCATGTTGGAGAGATGCAGGCAATGTCAGATATCATTGAATATCAAGAAATGTATTTTTGGTACACCTTTTGGAATATTGTTGGGACATATAGTATGTAAAAAAGGTTTACTAGTAGATCATGCCAAGATTTCGGTCATTGTAAATTTACCACCACCAAAGTCAGTGCACCAATTGAGAGAAACACTGGGACATACATGATATTACAGAAAATTTATAAAGGGGTATGCGTAGATTACTACACCAATGGAAAAACAGTTAAATAAGGACACTCGATTTTGGTGGAATGAGGACTGTCAACAAGGATTGGAAACCTTAAAATAATATATGGTCACAAAACCTATCTTAGTATTCCCAAATTGGGAAAAGAAATTTCATGTTCATGTAGATGCATCAACCATAACACTTGGATCAATTTTGACGCATCCAAGAGTAGGGGACTTAGACTATCCTATATCCTTTGCAAACATAAAGTTTTCAGAATTAGAGAGGAATTATAACACCATAGAAATATAAGGCCTAGCGATAGTATATACACTTTAGAAATTCGGGCATTATTTACTCCGTAAACACTTTAAAATGTTCACAAACCATTCTTCCCTCAAAACTAGTCAACAAACCAGTGTTGGGCGGAAGGATCTATAGATGGATATTGTTTTTCCAAGAATTTGACTTTGAAGTGATAGTCAAACCAGGGAAGATGAATGCAGGACTTGATCACCTGTCAAGGGTAACTATTGGGGAAGAACCTACTAACTTGGAAGACAACTTCCCTGATGCCCAATTATTTTCAGTACAAGTAGTTGATGAATATTTCAATGATATTATTGAATACTTAATTACATGGTTTGAACCACAAGAGTTTATCACTACGTAGAAGAGAAATTGGGTAGTTAGAGCTATAGACTATCAACTTATTGCAGGACATTTATACAAGATGGGATCATAAAGCATTTTAAGAAGGTGTTTATTAGAGAATGAAAGGCCCAAAATTTTGACAGAAGCTCATGAAGGTATAGCTAGAGGAAATTATGCAGGAAATGATACCACACAGAGGGTATTGTGCATAGGATTATGGTGGCCAACAGTTCATAAAGATGCCAAGGAATATTGCCAAAAATGTGATGTTTGTCAGAGGGTTGGAAAACCTAACAGAAGAGACGAGATTCCTCTAAGACCACAAGTGACTCTGCAGGTATTTGACAAAAGGGAAATAGACTTTGTTGGACCAATTAATCCACCAACAAAAGGTCAGGAGCTAGATATATCAATACTTCGACTGAATATTTAACAATATGGGTATAAGAAGCACCAGTCAAAGTTTGTAGCGCAGAGACAACAACACACTTCTTGTTTGAGAAAGTGATCACGAGATTTGAATGTCCAAAGATTTTGATGAGCGACCAAGGCACTCATTTTATCAATAATACCATCAGGTCTATGACTAAGGAGTTTTAGGTCTATCACTACAAGAGTAGACCATATCACCCTCAGGAAAATGGAACAGCAGAAGATTTCAATAGGATCTTGGAAAATGCTTTGACTAAAATCTGCAATGTCAATAGGGATGATTGTGAATTGAAGATACCGACAATACTATGGGCATATAGGACCACATGTAAGAAGTTGACAAGAAAAACACCATTCATATTGGTGTATGGGAAGGAAGTAGTTGTACCATTAGAATTCCTAGTACCTAGTTTGCACATAACAAAAATTACCAACACGATAGAAAGAGGTGTAGTACATGAGACATTAAGTCAACTAATGGAAATAGAAGAGGATAAGATTCTGGTAGGATTTCACCAGGAAGTAGACAAAGCAAGAGACAAATCCTGGCATGAAATACATATTAAGAAGAAGAGTTTTAAGGAGGGGTACATAGTCTTTCTCTATGATAGTAAATTTTTTCAACATCCTGGTAAGTTTAGGATGCATTGGCTAGGGCCATATGAAGTAAATACTGTCACAGATGAGGGATTTGTACAACTAAAATATTTGAGAGGAAAAAATATGAAAGGAATGATCAACGTTAGTCGATTGAAACTGTACAGGGACAGTCAACCTACTAAGTCTTAAAAGTTATAGTGTAGTGAGAAAGGCATGTATATAGTGTACTATAACAGATATTAGGACAAAAAAATGATAAAAAGGAAATAAAAAGGAGAATAAAAGAGGAAATGAAATAAATACAAAAGTAGAAATGAAAGAAAATACAAAAATATTGGGAAATATTGTGCGCAAAGATAGTGGAATCAACACAAAAAAAAAGAAAAAGTGACCATGCACAGCATATGGTTGACATAAGAAAAACATCATTCACTAAGGACAAGTCATAGTAGAAATGTATGGTGCACCGAAAAAGTGCAGCACACCAGAAAAGGGGCCAACGGTCGGAAAAGAAAAAACTGGTAGTTAGGGAAAAAATGCACGAATTGGGCATTTATGAAACCAAATAAAGAGTACTCAACAATATTCAACACATTAAAAACAACCAAAGAAGATTCTTTGAGAAGATCCAGGGAAATTATGATGCCCTCTATATAAAGTGAAAACGTGGGCCAAACAAGACTTATTATGCATTTGAAAACTCACGAAGCTAAGGAGCATGAAGACAAGAGGAAAACAAATGGGTGTAGAGATCAAAGCATTTGAAACTCAATCGGGAAATAAATATTTAGCCACAATGGAACCTCCAAAGGTCGGTGCACCAAGACAAATCGCATGAAAAAAACACAACAGTCTTAGGTCACCATAAAAAACCATAGAGGCGGAGAAGGAATGGAACAGAGAGAGGGAATCTTCAATGTCGACACAATTCCCTCGCTACAGGTCGAACCAATGAGTGCCACACTAGTCAAGGAATAAGAACAAGTGCCGACGACAACCAGGATGGATGTTGACTCACACAACAATGCGCACGGCCACAAACCAGTCACCACAGAAAACTCATAACAACCTGCAAGGGAGGAAGCATTCCATAGAACAAATGGTGGCGATAGCAAGCGAACAAAGTCTATTGAGCTGAGACTAGAACCTGTGGTGGGGTCCATGTAGCAGGAAGAAGTACATATTGAAGACATCATAGGGAAGCTAGAGTCGGGCGGGTAAGATAGAGAACCATAGGCTGGGACCTATAGTGCACTGATAAGAAAAAATGGAAAATAACCCATCACGTGGTCCCCATGCAAGAAACCCAATGCCTATTATTTTACCACACATTCCAGAGGGGGTGCAAGCCACACCAACTCTACTGGGTTGTCTGAAAACGATGAGATGCCTAGACCATGATGTGTCTGACACCAAAAAATTTCTAGAATTTGCGCAGTAGATGTACATGGAAAGCCTAGGCATAAGGCCATTTGGAGGCCCAATATTACAGCCAAAGTAATGTGAGGTAGGCCTATCAAACACAGGGATCTTGAACCAGGTGGATATTCCCCACTTCGGCATGGGGAGAGAGGTGAATAATTGCATCAAACAGTTGATGGAAGTCCTCCATGGAGGATTCTTATGGTTATAAGAATTCATCTCCATTGACATAGAACTCATTTCCTTCATCAATGGCTTGCCATCAATGGGCGAGAGTCCTGCATAGTATCTGTATGACAAAACCAAAGAAAAATCTCTCGCGGAAGAGATGAAGAAGAAATATGGGATGGAAAGAGGCTCCTGCAGAATTATTATCATGAGAATTAGCGACGTAGCCACTAGGATGTCCATGAAACTAATGGTGTGAAAATTTATACGCAAATGTCACAAGGAGGATGTTCCTGTAGGGGTTGTTGCAACAACAACACAGTGCACAAATGGAACCATGCTCAGTTGGGCCCCATATTTTCTAAACCTATTCCTAGACGAATGAAAGGACACATAGGACTTGGGAACATAGTTCCACTACTCCTATTTGTTGATTCTGATATCCTTAATCAGGTGGAAAGAGCCTCCATACTCCTAAATTTGTGATAGAGCAGGTCATCATCGTGCAACACAGTACACATCAATGGGAAGCACTTCGGACCCCAAGCTAAGAAATGGAAATGCCAACACCTTTTCTTGGTATGTCACCGGCATCCAAGACATCATAGCCAACACTTGGAGGATTAATTCAGAAGTGGTTTCATAGTATCAAGGGGTATCCAACTTTATGTCTACATGACACAACATGTGGATCCAAGAATAGGGATCCAGAGAAGGAATGGCTTCAACTTTGCTTCTGCATTAATGTAGGGGAAGTTGAAATGGCGATGAGAGACTGGAAGTATGACTAGAAAATCCCAGACATCACCAAGGAGATTCCCAAGGGAAAATAAGCGGAAGCAGGGCCATCCAAGACACATGCAGGAGACAATGTTGCGCCCAAGAAACCAACACAATAGGGAAATATTAGTCAAAATAAATCGGTGTAGAAGAAGGGAAATGCTCCAAAGAAGGATGCGCAGACATGAAAGAAGGACAATGCCCTAGCACAGAAAAAACAAGGAAAGGGGGACACAACAACACTTGAAACCCCTTCAGAAGATACTCTACAAGAAATAGGGCCACCCAAATTGCCAATCATACACACAAGGGGGGTGCACAAGAAGGAAAAGGCCCATAAAAAATCCCATAATATATAATCATAGAGGATGATGTCGATATTGTCGTAGAGAGAGTACGGGATCGCGCAGTGGAGGAGTTTGAAGAGGTCAAACACCAAAGAGGAAGGATAAAAAAAGAGTTGGGTGATATCAAGCAGGTCCTCAAGCAGATACAAGCAACGTAAAGGAAAGAAAGGGGAACAAAATTGATCCCCCCAATGACAGAAGAAGAGGAAAGGAACCACGCAGAATGAAGAGGACACCATCCAGACCATAACACAAGAAATTCTGAGTTTTCAAATAACAAAAGAGATGTTGCATATGGACGAGGCCAAAACTTAGATAAAACTCAAAAACTTGGGGCATATATAGTTGGTATTGGCGAAAATAACAACAAAGGAATTGTAAAAACTACAAGTCAGTGTCACACGGGAAGTGAAATCACAAGAACAAACAGACACGATGGAATTACAAGCCACCATAAATGACAAGGATGCACTAGAACTGGTGGTCGAACAAGTAAAGTGGGAGACAAAAGGGGATAACCAACGCGCTGATAAGTTAGAGAAGAAGCTGAAAGAAATCTTCACAAGAATTCTAGACAATGCGCAGGTAGACATGAGCAATGCGGAAGAACAAATCCAAATCATCGCGTATATGCTCAAGGACTACAAGAAGAATATCGAGGAACTTAAAGAAAAATTAACCCCAACTTCTCCTCCTGAAGTTTTTGCTGAAATGGAACACAATCATCCCTACAAGTGGAGATGATGGAGAGACAAGATAAAAAGGTCACACAAATGTTTGATAGGAAGGCGCAACTATGGGAGATGTTGGAAGAGGATTATAGGGTCCAACAATTAAACCAACAATAAGAGGTAATCAGCACTGCAATCCAGGAGCTGAAGTAGTGGAAGAATTCCATGATCATTACAGAGTGAGTGAAGGGTGCATAGGTAAGGAAGACCTTGCAGGAAGAACTAAAGACTGCACAAAATAACAAGAAGGCCAGGAAAGCCCAGTTAGAACCTCTCTAGGAGAAAGCAATGCAAATAATTGTGAAACTGGAGAAGGAAAAGAAAATAATGGCTCAGGACCATGCTAAGAGTGCATATTCTCTCAAGGAGCATATCACGATGTAGAGGGTGGAAGAGCTCACAGGGAAAGTTTCACAAGCTAGAGAAAAAGGGGAAGAGTTAGAAGGAAATTTCCAAATCTTAGTAGAGGTTTTTCAGGGAGCGTGCACCATCTTAGTGGCTTAGGACGAGCCACATGTTAGTTTTGGGGACCTATTGGGTGTAGTCCTATTGGGTGTAGGCCTATTTTGAGGAAAGACCTATTTTTGGAAGGAAGGACCTAATTTTGGGAGCATGTGCAACAGTTGGAAAGAAAGAAGCATGCGAAAAAAGAAGGAAAAGTAGCATGCAATAGGAAAAGCCACGGGTGAGGAGGAAGACAAGACTAAAGCATATTAGGGTTAGGGTTTTTGACAAAGGTTGTAATGGATATAAGCTTGTAAAATAATATAAATAAGAACCTAAGAGGTCTACGTTGGGGTTATGTTCAGTCATTGTTAGCTAAGTGGATAAAGATTATCAATAAGTGTTGTTGAAAGTTGTTGAGTTTTAGAAGAGTCAAATAAGATATATTTTGACAGTTAGATCATACGCCAAGGAGCCTGGTGTGATCTAGTCCACCTCATAGAGGTTCCTAAACCTCTTCATGATTTTAGGATTGAAGATGTAATGTGTGCAGCGCTGGATTTTGCAATAGACTAAATAAAAGAGTAGAGAAGCCAAATCTTTGTGGACGTAGCCTAGGAGGGGGTCAACCACAGTAAAACTTGTATTATATGTAATGTTTAGTTAATTATTACTTCTTGTTAATGGTTATATTATGAATGAATGATTAACTAGATGCATCATAATGCATGCATGAGCCTAAAGATGAATGAATCCTACAATTACTTGAATGAATAACAATATTAATGCATGAATAAGATAGAATACACCCCCAGATCCTTACTTATTCCTAGAATTCCAAATCTTTAACATTGCAGTCACCAATAGAGCTATCTCAGGTGAGACTGTGTTGTGTGCACTGCACACAACATTGTCATCTCATTTACCAGGAGGGCCGGTAGTTTTAGAGGGTTTTGTTGGAAACCTATTTAGATATGAACTTGGGTCAACCCAAGAAGAAGTAGAAGTGAGAGATACAACCAACAATTCCTTTTTGGGTCCTTCGACCCTTCTCCTCGGAACACTAGTAACCTAATAGTTGGATCTTGTTCTGCCATTGTGAAGTTTTTTGTACTACCACCTCCACGCGGTGTAGATACTTGAATGCTACTTGCTGAACTTACACTTTTGCTTGAGTTTCCACTGGACCCACGTCCTATAAAAATCCTTTAACCACTAATCACTTTCTCATTAACCAATTTTTATTCTTCATATGTCTTATTTGCACATGACAGAAGAAGGATCCCCATTCTAGATCTGAACTAGTGTGGAACCCTGACCTATGGTTTTCCTATCATATGTGGCGAAATTTTTTTCCTCAATCTTCTATGTCGCATGAAGATCCTCTAACTCTTCCACATCATTTTCCAATCCCTATCGCTCGGATACAACCCTCTTTTTCTTATTGATATTATACTGGTAGGGTCGTCCACTACACGTCACTCATTTCTTCCTTCTTCTGACCTCTATCCAAATCCATCTCCATATCTCAGATATTCCTTAGTGCTTCCCCCATCTCCCCCATCTGTGCATAGTGATTTAGCTATCTGATTCCATGGTCATCATGCCTTTATCATGCAATAATATCTTAATAAATGTTTAAATTGAACTAATATACATTCCTCTTGGTCCCTTCAAGAAATCCTCCTCTGCAATAGTATATGACTTCATTGTATTGGCTACAAATTCAGTAATAAACCCTACAATAATATTGTCTAACCAAAAATCCACTGCACGAGTGAATTTTTTATTAACCCTTTCCAACCGAGTGATGTTCTCAGCAGTCAACTCTACTATCCTTATCCAATTAGTCGAATGAATATATTTCAACCTCAATAGACACTACTGTAATAACTCTGGAAAATAACATAAATATGCCTCATGCAAATCAGAAAAAAACATACCTATGTAGATACTAGTGCATTGTATACCTGGAGCTTCTATCATCTTTTTGTGAAAACTCAAGCTTCTTTGTCTCCAACCATATTTCAATCTCTTTATTTGTAGGGTTCCATGGATTGAACATTCATTTCTTCCATTGCATCTTCTTCACTGTTATTCACCAGATCCCTTCCAAGCTGTTATTCTAAGTACCAGCTGACAATCAAACCATTTTTTGGATGTATGGGCTGACCCGAGTTCTACCTTAGTTCTCCAACAAAACACTCGAAACCATCATCCCCTCTGGTAAACCATAAGGAAACACTACGCACAGAGTGCATAACGTAGTCTCACCCAATATGAATTATGGGTGACTGTAGGATGCAGATGTCTGCAGTCATGGAAGGGATTGGGGGTGTTCTACTACTTTAACTTTGGCATACATCATATTGTATACTTCATTATACTATTTATCTAAGTATAAGTACAATTATTTCCATTTACCTTATCAGTACTATGCACTGCAAGATACTATTCTTAGCCATTCATCATCCATTCATAATTGCAGAAACAACAAAAAACTACATCACAACAAATTATTTTACCATCGTTCACCCCCTAGGCTACCTCAACAAAGATCTTTTTCTTATTCATTAGTCTTCATAAAAAATGTCCTGAACTGCATGCATTACATCAAAAGTATAGAAATGGTGAGGTTGACCAGTGTTGCACCAAGCTCCACAAATTGCGACCTAGCCCTTTATTACACTCCATAAGTATCCATTATCCCTCAACCATACAACCAAAACTAGTACTTTGACCCAAAACATATTGAAGACTCAAGACTCAAAAAGGTTCTCCAAGAGAGGTTCTTCACACATGAGTTCTAAGACACCCATATCTACCTCATACATCCTCTATTTATATTACAAAAATGGGTAAAAACCCTTTACATTGACTACCAAAGCCCTAAATCTAAGTGGACTCAATTTGTCCACATTATAATTGCCTTCGCACGCTAATCCACAATTTCATCACATTGATTTTCCTTTCTTCTCGACTCACTTCTTCCTTTTCCTTCTTGCACACTACTTTCTCCTCATTTATTGGCGTGAACTTCTTCCTTGGTCCATTATGCCTCATTTTTTATGTTGTATCTTGATCCTTACCCCAAAATTTCCTTCTCCAACATGGGGTGAGTGAAAACCCAAGAGAAATCCAAAGTGTCTACGACACCCTCATCGGCGATGCAACGAGGACCATTGATCTCCTGGTGAGATGGAGAAACCTCAATCATCGATCACCTACGAGATATGTCCTACCAAGTATTTTCAACGATAAAAAGTCCAGATCTAATGACAGTGGTAGATTTGCAGGGAAAGGGATCTTCACCATTGGGATCA
Organism: Picea mariana; assembly: GCA_032191745.1. Lineage (NCBI taxonomy): Eukaryota > Viridiplantae > Streptophyta > Pinopsida > Pinales > Pinaceae > Picea > Picea mariana. The sequence goes on from JASDQU011506925.1 coordinate 17,596, forward strand.
AGATTACCTACCCCTAAGCATTATGAAGCCTTATAGGGAGGTACACGTTAAACCCTCTACTAGAAAATATCATCGACGTGCTCCTAGTTGTCGAGATATGATGTTGAGAGTCATAGGATCAAGGGAGGCATACTTTATAACACCATCATCGGAGGTCGACGATTAAAGGCATTTTTTTGGGATGTTGAATCTCAATGATGACAAGATGTGGACCGAAAGTTAGGAATGGATAACCAACATGTCACTACCATACCTATTGAAAAAACAGTGGACACCATGCGGGGTTGATTTGGAAGTTGGCCAATGAAGGCCTATGAATCTTTAGGAAGCCACAACTTTTGACCCCAAGCTCGGATTTGGGAGTGATTACAACCATTGGAAAAATATCAACAAGCTAAATATAATAATATGATCTAGACCATATTTAAGAGGATTGAGGAGAAGCAAAATCTTAATGCCCCATCTCCTTAAATGTTAGTAAGGGGATCAGGTGTGATACATATTGGTATCCAAGCTAAGTTCAAACTCTTGTCTTGAATGGGTTTCCAAGGCCACTTAAGACTATTAAAATGAACTTTTATGTTTTTTGTAATGCATGTTTTTAAAGTGCCAATGGAAATGATAACAATGTTGTTGTTTCAACACATAGGATGGATAAAAGTGAATGGTGCAACACAATATATATGGAACCTCACACCTTAAAGACGAAGTGTCTAATGGTTGGAGGGATAGAGAAACCCCTCCATATGTGATGGACATTGTAAGAAGTTTGAACGAAGATAATGAAAGGCTTATGAGATCCCATGTTGAATAGGAAGAGCTAAATGTGGCTCTACTACAAAGCCTGTCTGAAATCCAAAAATATCTATAGAAAGTCCCTATAAATGTCGAACTGCAATATTTAGAGAGGTTAAAAACCCCTTTGGTTTCTCAAAAGTGTGGATTGAATCACAATGATATTGGAAGGATTTCATCCAGAAGAAACCATCAAGATTCCATGGAAGGAAAATCAAGTGGAGGTATTTCGATGAAGTCCTCTAGTTGGAATACTACTTTAACAGGACATCCCAGTAGTGACACATAGTCCAACAGACCTAAGAAGAAAAACAGAAATAAGTCTCAGCATTTTATGACTGAATAATTCAAGAAAGCAAAGTTTCCTACCTTTGATGGAGAGATAAAGAAAGGAGAATAAGTTGAAGCATGGTCGTTTGGCTTGAAAAAGTACTTTTGAGTACATAACTACTTTGACAACACTAAGGCCAATATTGCAATATTAAACATGAATGGAGGAGTTTCCATTTAGTGGGAAGATATCAAATACTAAAAGAGAGAAAGTTGACATGGAAACAGTTTGAGAAATACTTTTGTAAATCCTATCTATCCAAAATGTATTATGATGATAAGATAAAATAATTCCATGATATTAAATTGGGACATCTTACCTTGGATGCATATGAAAAGAGATTTATGGAACTGTTGAGGTATTTTCCCTACCTTAAGGATGATAAGGAAATAATCCAACATTTTCTCAATGGATTACCAAATTCCTACCAAGACCAAATTTAGTCTGAAAAACCAAAGACGTTGGAGGACACCATTCGAAAAGCCAAATGTTGTTACGATCAGTCTAAGCATAATCTTGAATCATCCGAAAAGCCAAATGTTGTTACGATCAGTCTAAGCATAATCTTGAATCATCCAAAGATTGAAAAAATAAGGATAAGAGAAGATTACATAAGGGATTCAAGTCCTTTCCTTGAAATAATTTTGGGAAGGATGCATAGTCGATTCAACAAAACATGAGTGAGCATCATAAAAAAAAATTGTCCCAAAGTAGAAACAAACAATAGAGCATGCAAGGGAAAAAACAAAAAATCCCAAGAAAGGACCCTTGCAGTGTTGGGGTTGTGGGGAGACACATCTGTTGAGGGTTCGTCCCCACAAAAAGTAGGAAAATCGAAGAGTGTATAATGTATAGGAGGAAGCTACATTCAATGACTTATCCATGAGTGTGTCGAGAATATATGCAGCAGTGGAAACCCAACAAGAAAACCACCAAGACTATGTGGTGGAACTGAAAGGTATTATCACTGAACAATTAATCTCTTTTTTCAATGACCCAGGGTTTAATATTAATTATATTTCACCTCGAGCGATGGAAACTTATTCATTACAAAGGAAGAAGAATACCAAGGTGTGGTTAGTCTAGTTAGCCACCGGAACAAAGAGGAAGGTGATGGATGTAGTCGAAGCTTGTCCAATTAGGACGAGTGGATTTCAGACAAAAGCAGTTTTGAACATCCTACCCATTGGTTCATACGATGTGTTGTTGGGAATGGATTGGTTGGCCTACCATAAAGAAAACTTAAAATTTTATGAGAAGACATTATAGATTTAATATGAGAGGGGAAACACCAGGATCTTGCAAGGAATTCAAAATCTAGTCTCCATGAGGCAAATAACCACATCACAACTTAAGAAATTTAGCAGAAACAGGTGTCCCTTTTATGCTATACAAATACTAAACTTAGAAGAAGGAAATAGGTTGAGGGATGAAGACCACCCGGTGCTTTGAGAGTATAGAAATGTATTTCCTGAGGAGGTTCCCGAATTACCTCCTAAGAGAGACCTAGATTTTTCATTATACCTTGTGCCTAAAGCAATGCCAACATCGAAAGTTCCTTACACGATGAGCACCCCGGAGTTGATAGAAATAAAAATGCGGTTGAAAGAAATTATGGATAAGGGCTACATCAGGCTGACTATATACCCATGGGGAATACTATCTCTATTTGTAAATAAGAAATATGGTACCCTAAGACTATGCATCAATTAAAGGCAACTAAACAAGATGACCATAAAAAAAATACCCTCTTCCTAGAATAGATGATCTATTTGATCAACTTAGAGGGGATACACTGTTTTCAAAGATAGACTTGAGGTTAGGTTATCACCAAGTCAGGATTAAAGATGAGGACATATACAATACAACCTTCAGGACAAGACATGGGAATTATGAGTTTGTTTTGGTGCCATTCAATATTACAAATGCCCCAGCTACATTCATGTGTTTAATGAACATTGTACTCAAAAAGTATTGATACAAGTTTGTCTTGGTGTTTGTGAATGACATTTTGGTGTATTCTAAGAATTGGGAGGAGTGTGAAAAACACCTCAAAACGGTGTTATAGGTGTTAAGATAACACCATTTGTATGCCAAGCTCATCAAGTGTGATTTCTTTAATAAGGAAATACAGTATTTGGGCCATGTAATTTGAGTTGAAGGAGTAGCAATAGACCCTGCAAAGATTAAGGAAATTATGGATTGGCTTGCCCCTAGAAATGTGACAGAAGTAAGATCCTTCAAGGGATTGGTTGGTTATTACAGGTGTAATATAACAGATATAAACAGTATGCAGAATAGAAATAAAATGCTAGAAATGGCATAATAGCAGTAATATAACTAGTACAATCACCACAATAACACTGAAATGATATAAGAATAACAACAAAAATAGCACTTTGATTCTGAGAGCAATGTTCACGTGCCTCTTTGAGGGGGAAAACTCTAGTCGAGCAGAGATCTATTACAATAATCTCCAATCTAGGGTTATCATACCCTCGACTCCTATTTATACTAAATACGTCTATCAAAAGAAGCATCTAGAGGAAGATCCTTCTGGAAGCGGAAGCTTCTATTAGGTCTTCTTACATTCGACTTATTCTATTTTCTTGCAAGGCCTTATTAATATTGACCTTTATTACATCCAAATATATTTTTCTACCTATGTGTGAGTTAGAACCCTAACATGTCCTCCCCCTTAAAAACAACCTTGTCCGCAAGGCTTGAAATGTGGAAATTGCTACAGAATGGTAGTTGGTTCCCAAGTGGCATCTGTTGGAGTTGTATCTTTCCACTGGAATAACACTTCCTTGATGGTTCTCTGATGTAGGTGATGCTCAAGCTGATCCAAAAATGCTTTTGTTTGTAGCCAAATGGATCCTTCTTCGGCTAACTCAGGAAGGTTAGTTTGAATTTGTGACTTAGTTCCAATCACCTTCTTTAAGCATGAAACATGAAAAATAGGATGTAGCTTCAAATGATTGGGAAAAGCTAACTGATAGACTACTTGTCCCACATGCTTGAGAACAGTATAAGGACCATAAAATTTGGGTGCTAGCTTCTGACAATGCTTGGCCTTGAGGGAAGTTTTCTTGTAAGATTGCAGTCGAAGAAACACCTAATCCCCTTCTGCAAATTGACGGTCAGAGAGACCTTGATTTGCTTGTTGATTCATACAATTTTATGCCATGAACAAACTCTCTTTGAGGGTACGGAGAAGAGCCTCTCGAACTGTAAGTGTTTGGTCAACCACCTCGACCTTTGAGACACCAAGTAAGTATGATAAAACTAAAGGTGGCTTCTGTCCATATACCGCTTCAAAACGAGCCATGTGTGTAGTTGTATGGTATGAATTTTTGTACTACCATTCAGCTAGGGGTAACCATTGAGCCCACTGATTTTTCTTTTCTGAGGACAAACACCTCAAATATGTTTCCAAACACTTGTTTACAACTTTCGTTTGACCATCAGTCTGGGGATGATAAGTTGTGCTGAGATGCAATTGGGTGCCTTGTATCTTGAATAGTTCTTGCCAAAAATTGCTTGTGAAAGTTGGGTCGTGATCAGAAACAATAGAGTGTGGCATGCCATGAAGCTTGAAGACCTGATCCATGAAAATTTGAGCCACCGTGGATGCTGTAAACGAGTTTTGAAGAGTGCAGAAATGAGAATACTTGGAAAGGCAATCAACAACCACCATGATGACTGATTTATTTCCCAATTTGGGTAATCCTGTAATAAAATTGATAGAGATATCCTTCCAAATAGCAGGTGGAATCAAAAGCGGTTGTAGTGTTCTCGGAGATTTGACTGTTTCTCCCTTGTTGCATTGATACACATCACATTCAGTGACAAAATTACGAATGTATTGTTTCATACCATCCCATAAAAAAAGAACGTTTGACCCTGTCATAGGTTTGTGAACTCGGAGTGCCCTGCTGTGGGTGTAGCATGAAGCTCAGAAAGTACCATGGATTTAGGCTTTGATTGTTTACTTAAATACAAACAAAATTTGTATCGAATCTCATCATGGAGCCAAGAGTACCCTGGGGAAGCTGGAGCATTGGACTTCAATTGTTGGATCAGATGCAAACTTTTGGGATCTTGTAGCCATTCCTGGAGAACGGCTTGGAGCCAATCTAGTACAATGAAGGAAAGAGAAAAAAGGGATCCTTCATATTCA
>JASDQU011506925.1:23004-34709 GCA_032191745.1 Picea mariana
TCATGCAGAATAGCCAACATTTCATTTTCATAGATTGATTTGCCCAGATTTCTTTCAGATAGTTGCTTGCTGGTAAAGGCCAAAGACCGACCCTCTTGCATAAGGACAACACCAATTCCTTTCCCTGAGGCATCACATTCCAAGACAAAGATCTTTTTGAAATCAAGAAGGGCTAGGACTCGAGTGGTGCACATGGCCATCCTCAAGGTTTGAAAAGCTTGAGCAGTGGATGGAGTCCAAGTGAAAGAGTTCTTTTTTATAAGAGCAGTGAGAGGTGTTGCAATCTTTCCATAATTCTTAACAAACTTGCGATAATAACCTGTTAAGCCTATAAATCCACACAAGCTTTTGAGAGTCTTTGGGTGAGGCCAGTCTTCCATAGATTCAATCTTTTTTGGATCCACCCTGACGCCATCCTTGCCAACCAGATGACCCAAGTATTCTACTTCTGAGGTGCCAAAAGCACATTTAGACTGGTTCAGGAAAAGTTGGTGCTGAGAGAGTAGATGGAGAACTCGATCCACATGAGCAAGATGGTATGTCTAGGTTTTTTTATAGATGAGGATATCATCAAAGAAAACTAAGACAAAATGATGGAGAAAAGGATGGAAGACATTATTCATGAGGATTTGGAAGGTGGAAGGGGCATTAAACAAGCCAAAGGGCATGACCAAAAACTCATAGTGGCCCTCATGATTTCTAAAGGTAGACTTGGGAATGTCTGCCTCTTTCATACGTATCTGGTGGTAGCCCGAATGAAGATCAGGTTTAGTAAAGAATTGGGCACCACTCAATTCATCCAGGAGGTCATCAATGATAGGAATGGGAAATTTGTCTTTAATGGTAAGTTTGTTGAGGGAAGGGAAGTCAGGACACATTCACCAAGAACCTTCTTTCTTCAGGACCATGACCATAGGAGAAGAGTAGGGGCTCGTACTAGGGCGGATAATGCTTGCATTAAGGAGTTCCTGGACCATTTTCGCAATTTCATTTTTTTGGGAAAAGGGGTGATGATACAGATGTATATTGGGAGGAAATATTCTGGGTACAAGGGGAATGGAATGATCATGAACACCATGGGAAGGAGGGAGTCCCCGGAGAGTGGAAAATATCACTTGATGTTTAGAAAGGATGGCTTGGAGGTCTTGTGGCATCGAGGGTGTCTTTGTTGCTTGTATGGCATGGAGTTGGGAAATAACACTAGAATGACCTTTTTTGAGCATCTTTTTCATGCGATGGGAACTAATGATATCATGTGAACCGGTGGTGATGCCTTGGAACTTATATTGGTGGACCTCCTGGTCGAATTGCATGGTTAATTCCTTAAAATCCATGAGAATAGGACCCAAAGTCCTTAGCCAGTATGCACCCAACACAATGTCACAACTGCCCATGTCGATAGAAAACATATGATATGTTAGGTGGTAGTCACCAATTTGGAGACACACATTTTCACAATGCCCTCCACATTTCATTGATCCCCCATTGGCAATCATGATTTGGAAATTATTGACGGCATGGATGTAGCAATGAGTTTCTTGGGAAATGCAGCGATGAATAAAATTATGGGTGCTTCCACTATCAACCAGAATGATGACCTTTCGATGCTTGATGTAACCTATTATCTTGAGGGTTTGGGGTTGAAGAAGCCATTGAGAGAATTGAGGGAAATGACTGGTTCTACTTCGAGAGGGTCTGAGGGAGGGGTTATGCCAATGGTTTCAAGTGACTCAGACAAAAGGGGAGTTTCAACATCCTCTTTCGGAATATCCTCGGAGATGGCTATAAAAATATTTTGTTCCTTACACTTGTGGCCTGGGAAATATTTTTCATCACAATTATAACAAAGGCCTTTGAGTTGGTGTTCAGCCATTTCATCCCTGGTCAATTTTTGGATCTTTAGTGGAGTGGAGGGAGCAGTGGGATTTACTGGTTTAGGGTGAGGGATAAAGGAGGGTTTTTGGTTTTGAGAAGATACAACCTGTTGTGCTTTTTATCTCTTTTAGTAGCCTCCAACCAACTTTGAGGCCGAGCCATAAGGACATGGGCCCAAATCTCATCCTTGAGGCCATTGATAAAACACTCTAAAAAAAAGGCATCAGACATGCCCTCTATCCGAAAAGCTAGGTGCTCAAAGGCAGCTATAAAGTCTTCCATTGTTCTTGATTGTTTCAACTTTGTCAAACGACCCAAATGGTTGGTGTCAGTGTCAAAGAATTCATAAAGCTCTGCCACAAAGTGTGTCCAAGCAATATACCCTTGACAAGAAGTTTTTCTCCATTTCCACCATTGCAAACGTTCTTGATCTATATGAAGAACACCATACTGGATTTTTTCCAAGTCATCTGTAATGTCGTATAAAGAGAAATAATGTTCCATTTGGGTGACCCAACTAGTGGGGTCGGAGCCATCAAATTTGGTCACATCCACCCATGGAAGGTGTAGGTCACATTGAAAGTGATGGTGTTGAAACTTATGGGAATGAGAGAAATGTTGACCTTCAGTATGTGGGGGTGAGTCAGAGGAATGGTTATCTATAGAGATATGAAGGTTGGTGCAGAGTGATGAAAAGACATATCCAATCTAGGTGGTCAAGTCTTGTTTGATTTCCTCCATTGAGGACTACATGGTTGTATTGATGATGGAAACATTGGCACTAAGTTGTTTCACTTCTTGTTGGATCCTGGTGAGACTAGATTGTAAGGTATTGAAGCAAGTTTCAAAGTCTTGGCTACAAGTATGGGCCATGAGGACGAGGGAACCGAAAACGGGGGGGGGTGGGATCAAAAATTTTTCCAAAAAATGATATGTATGAATGTGATAAGGGAGAAGAGATGAATCCAATGGAATAGGTCTCAAATAATACTATAGTGATGAAATACTCTAGTCTGAAGAATACTGCAATGATGAAATGCCCAAATTCTTAACCAGGAAGAAATGTGTAGTTACTTGGCAACCTGAAAACAGTTGCACAACAATAGATCTTGTCTGTTTTGATTTGTTTATGTTGTTGTCCCCAAGGGTTAGGTATTCAAGGGTTCTACAGATAAGGGTTTTCCCTGTGCTATAGCTCTCTGATATACGTGCGGGGTCCAACAATAGTACTTGGCCCAATATCTCAAGGCACTAACCAAGGAGGATAGACTGTACCCTTAGCCATACTACCCGACTACCCAAGTACTACAGAGTATCTTCCCAAGTGTTCTTCTTGGTGGCACTATAGAATTTAGGCAGCTGATCGGTTTATCTAAAGAGGGCTTCAGGAAATCTAGGTCGATCTGTACACAAGTATTGTCTGATGCGCTACCACTCGAAGGGGTACCAACAAGGGTTACAATGGTGGCCAACAGATGTGCGCTTAAGAACCACTTGTATTTCCTCCGTGTATGAATCCCTCAATTGCAGGTTTATGTGCGTAACAATAGATCTCTGTGGCTTAAAGACGTCAGCATATGTCTCTACCCTGAAAAAAAAATTACCCACAATTTCTACCAAGGAAAGTGCTTTGATACCACTTGTAATATACCAGATATAAAAAGTATGTAGAATATAAATAAAATGCTAGAAATGGCAGAATAACAGTAATATAACCAGAACAATCACCACAATAGCACTCAAATGATATAAGAATAACAACAAAAATAACATTTTGATTCTGAGAGCAATGTTCACGGGCCTCTTCGAGGGGGAAACCTCCAGTCGAGTAGATCTCTATTACAATAATCTCTAAGATAGGGTTCTCATACCCTCAAATCCTATTTATACTAAATATGTCTATCAAAAGAAGCATCTAGAGGAAGATCCTTCTAGAAGCAGAAGCTTCTATTAGGTCTTCTTACATTCGACTTATTCTATTTTATTGCAAGGCCTTATTAATATTGACCTTTATTACATCCGAATATATTGCTCTACCTATATGCGGGTTAGGACCCTAACAATAGGAGGTTCATCGAGGGATTTTCCAAGATCAATAATCCTATTACCTCATTACAAAGGAAGTGGAATAAGTTTGTGTGGTCACCGAAGTGTGAGAATAGCTTTCATAAACTAAAGCAACTACTAACTAATGCCTATTTGTTAAAGATCATAGACCTAGAAAAAGAACTTCTGGTTTGCAAATATTCTTGCAAAGAAGGACTCATAGGAGTTCTCATGTAGGATGGGCAAGTGGTTTGCTATCAATCACTAAAAATGAATGAACATGAGTATAAATATGTTACCCATGAATTGGAACTCACAATGATTTTTCATGGGATGAAATTGTGGAGGAATTACCTGCTCTGGAGAAGGTTTACCCTCGGGACTGATCATTGTGGTTTAAAGTGTTTATTTGACCAACTGAGGTTGAATGATAGATAAGCCAGGTGGATCGCGTTGATTAGAGAATTTGATTTCCAAATCAAGCACATAAAAGGGAAATAGAATAAAGTATCCCACATGCTCAGTTGAAGTGTCTGTATCATACACTTAGCAACAAAAAGTGTAGGAGGTGTTATCATATTAATTTGGGGGGGTGTTTTCCTAAGAAATGGACCACTTTGGCAAAAAAATGGCAAGAAATGGGTTAAAAACCCACTTATCCTAATTCTTGTGCATGCAGGCATGTCATGCTAAGCAGTGCATAGATCTTGGTAGTTGAGATTCGTGCACCTAGATCTACAACGCAAGATCCATATCAGACCCCCCCCAAACCCCCCCCCGGCGACGTTCTGCCTTTAATGAGAAGGGGGGGGGTTCGAGATGGTGGTTTTAAAATGTGGGGGCCCCACTGACATGTCGGTCTCTCCTTAACTTGGACCTCCCTCGCCTAAAACCTCTTACCGCCACCTAACCCCTCCAAGTAGACCGCTTACCACCATCTCTTACGGCTCCTACCTCCCACTGACACCTGTCTCCCACTCTGTCTCTCTCCTCTGTCCATCACATCACCCTCTCTCCCTCCTCGTCTCATTATGGTACACCTATCCTCCACTCACCGTAAGACCATGTCTCCTTATCATTCCCGCCTACCATCTCCTGCCAAGTGTTCTACCACTCAACTCCTCCTAGTTAGATAGTCCCCATCCCATTTACTGCCATGACCTTTCCTCTTCCCCCACATCCTCACCTCGTGGCACTTCATCGTTGTCATGTCCTAGTGCAACACCCACATTTTCCGCCACCCATATTTTCCTGGTCACCTTCCATTTGCTACATCCATCGTCTGGGTCCCCTTGTAGTAGTTCAATGAAGCAACAGATATCCAAGGGAAGGCCGCCACATCCTACAAATGCAGAGATGAATTGAGCCTCCCTGATCCCGAGGAAGCAATTATTAAAGCAGTTGGTGGTGGTTAGACATTGTTTCCACCATTAATGGAAAGTCCGAAAAGGGACTGTCAGCTGGTCAACTCACTTCCAGGCCCGTTCTAGAACGTGATTGTGTCTAACTGAACTTCACAACTAGCCAGAGACTGCATGAGCAGTATTCCAGGAGGCATGTAGACGTAACGTCTTTAATGTAATAGTTTGAACTTGCTATTATGGTTCCATTTTTAGTGTTTAAGAGTCATTCTCAATTTCAATTAGCGTGGATGGTAGAGTTGAGCTCCCGATTGTAAATTTTTAGTAAAGCCTCTGGTTCTCTTGATATGTCATGTATATAAGATTCCTTGTTTAATGCAAGTTAGTTTCCCCTTTCATTTCTTTGGTTATGATTCTGAAAACGCAGACATGGATGATCCAATCGGGTGTTGTGATTGTAGTATAGTGTAGGTTTGACTATATCTGTTGTTGCAACATTTTCAGTTTATTGAAGTTTTCAGATCCAAGAGGATCTTGCATATGAGACTTTTCCTCCATAGGCTACTGGAAGACCGGATGTCCAGATAAGACATGCTTTCCTCATGTTTCTTCTGTCTACTCACCATTATACAAACTTACTAGCTTAAATTAGATCAAGACCTCACTTGTTTATGCATGCCAACCCAGTTTTCTGAGTTAAAGCGATATAATCTTGAGACCGTGTCCATTAGACCACCCTTTAAACTATTTTACTGTGACATGCAAACTGATGGGTATCATGCTTACCTCTGATGCAATCCATAGGTGACTTCTGGTGCTAATAGGAGGGTGTGAACTTCAGCAGAGGATTGAAACCCTCTTGCAAAAAGACGTGTTCTTCAACCAAGTGAAGGAAATACTACAACAAGAACCAAAGGAAAGGAAGTATGAAGGATATCAACTAAGGAATGATGGTCTATTGCTATACCATAACATGCGGCATGTGCCTAATTCAACAGAATTGAGGCGTCTGGTTATGGATGAATTCCATAAAAGGCCATATGTGGGTCACCCTGGTTACCAGAAAATGATGACAGTTGTTAGAAAACTGTATTATTGGCATGGAATGAAGCATGACATTGTGATTTATATTGTGAAATGTTTGGAGTGAAAAAAGGTAACAGTCGAACATCGACACCTTGGTGGACTATTATAAACCATACAGATACCATAATGGAAGTGGGAAGTGATTTCCATGGATTTTATCATAGGTTTACCCAAGACGATCAAGAAACACGATGCAATCATGGTTGTGGTAGAAAATTTGAGCAAGGAAACTCATTTTATTCCCATAAATTCTACTTATAAATCCATAGACGTTGCTAATGTTTTTATGAAGAAGATATTTAGATTGCACGGTTTTCCCAAAACCATAATTTCAGACAGAGATACTAAGTTCAGCTCAAATTTCTGGAAAATCTTGTTTGTAGGTTTAGAAACACAATTTGATTTTAGTACGACCTACCATCCTCAAACAAATGGTCAAACTGAGAGGGTGAACATAGTGTTAGAAGACATATTACAGATGAATGTTATGCATCAAACAAAATAGTGGGAGGAATATCTACCATTTATGGAATTCACATACAAAAATGGTTATAAAGAATCATTGAAGATGAGCTCGTTCGAGGTTTTGTATGGAATAAAGTGCAGAGTCACAATTATTTGGGACAATCCTATGGATAAAATTACTCTTGGACCAGAATTGTTGAAAGAAATGGAGCAAGCCATTGTTAAGAGAAAACATAATATGAATATCGCTCGGGATAGACAAAAGAAATATGTCGATAGAAAAATAAATCCTAGAGAATTCAAAATAGGAGACCAAGTGTATCTCTGGGTGAAACCCAAGAGAGGCTCCCTAAGAATCGGGATGTGTGATAAGTTGTGTCTCCGATATTATGGATCATTTGAAATCGTAGAGACAATAGGACCAATAGCATATAGACATGCTTTACCACCTACTATTAAATCACATAATGTATTCCATGTTTCTTTGTTAAAGAAATATATACATGATTATAATAACATCATTGATTGGACTATAATACAGGTGGAACCAAATGGAGAATTCCAACCAAAACCCCAACGCATCATGTAAAAGAAAGAAACCATTCTCCAAAACTGAGCCATCGTGCAGGTCAAGGTGAAATGAATGTACTTTGAAGAAGATGAAGCTACATGGGAGCTGGAAGATTCCATGAGATTGGAATTACCCATTTTGTTTTACTATGTAATTGTAATTTGATGGTGTTTTAAAACATTGAGGATGGTGTTTCCTTAAGGGGAGGGGAATGCAACACCCTGTTTTCCCCAATACTGTAATTATGTACAAACTTCATATAACATTGTTATGAGGCATGTAATTGTATTTTAATATGAAACACCAAGTCATTGATTGAGAGAAAACAACCCTGATAGTATTGGCCATGATACACCAAAGGAAATTGATTCAGCAAAGGACTGATTGATCTATTGCATGAGGTGGAACTGTGATGTATTAAGTGAAGAAACTAGGAATCTTGCAAAAAAATCCAATCTACATTGCAAACTTAAATGAACCCCACCTACCAGCACACCAGAATTTACATGATATCCATGTGACCATTGAAAAAATCGCAAAAGTAGTTGAGGCCAAATTAATGACCGATGATAGTTAATATGCATGAAAGAAAAATTGATTGAACAACTAACATAGTCTACTATAGAACCATCATAGACTGGAAACTGGCATACAATGGACGACATCTCTATGACGTATCGAGAAGTTCTCAAGGATGGAAAAAGGAACGAAGGAAGGGAAAAGAGACACCGCGGGGAAAAAAAGAAAAGAAAGAAGAGAACATGGGAGGAGGAAAGAAGCGAAACAATGAAGAGAAGCGACATAGTGGAATTATAAGGAAAAACAATTGTGTGGAGAGATCAGAGTGTCGATTGAGGAAGAGAAGGGGGAAGAAGATATTTTGGGAGGAAAAACAAAATAGCTTATATGAGTTTTTATTGATCACCTTGAGCAAAGAAGACTCGGATCCCTGAGCTGGAGCTTTAGAGGGTCGCAACTTGGTTATTACTAGACAAAAATAAGGATTGGTCAGGGGAGATCATTAAGGGACTGTTAAGCAGAGAAGAGACTCCCTTGTGAAGAGGAAATCTAGTTGAGAAACCACTTGATAAACTTATGGAGACCCAAGTTCAGTGGGAGGTGGAAAATTTTGTTGTATCATAGGATAAAGGAAAGTAACCTTTATAGATCATAACAATCTCAGATCAATGTCGAGTCAGTTTCCTTCGTGGTATAATGGCTCAACACGGGGCTGGCGTGGTGTAGGAAGTCACTCTGGAGCAAGGCATAAGTTCAAGAGGAAAGGCTTCCTCTCTTAGTCAATCATATTGGACTATTTCCTTGATAGATAAGTGTTCAAATGATTTGAATATGTTTCTGATTGATGTATTTATATGTGTATGAAATTTTTTGCATGCATAATCATTTCAGATATATGAACCTATAGTTGGATTCATGAATGCTAGGATCAATATAGAATATAATTTATAAGTTGATAAATTGTTACGAACTCGACCATTTTAATTTTCTTGCGCGAAAATATTGTAAGTCATGTAAGATTTCCTTTAAGTTTCCCTAGCCTTCAATAGTGTTGAATGGCTTAAACCCTAGGAAAATTAGGAATGAGGCCCTGTGGAATTTGACAAATGTTTAAGTTCCCAAGAAGATTGGATATGTCTTCACAATACTACCTTAATCCTATGTTAATGCGAGGAAGTTTTGTAGTCATCAAACTAACAGATTGATAGATCTCGAGCCTACGATGGTTGGGTCTATCATCAGGGTTCCCAAGTACTAAGGTTAGTGTAAGGCCCAACGACACCTAAATTTTGAGTGAAAACAATGATTTTTGATCTATTGTATGGTGTATCGGGAGAGGTCTAGGCCATAAATCCCAGGTATAGCATTGTCAAATATAGGGCAAGTGAAAACCCAAGAGAAAACCAAAGTGTCGACGACACCCTCATTGATGATGCAATGAGGACCGTCGATCTCCCAGTGAGTTGGAGAAACCTCAATCATTGATCACCCATGGGACTTTTCCAAAAGGAAAGAAAAGAAGATGACATCATATAATGATGTCATGACTGACATGGTGTTCCCAAGACAACCAGAGTGTCCCAAACGATAGGTGTTTACTGCGAAATGGTTGACAAGAGCTCATAATCATTAATCTCCTCAAAGATATGATGAGGAGATATGGACAGTTGGATCCAGACGCATCATCACTAGTAAATGATAGGTTGAGATGGTCGTGTCCTACCAAGGATTGTCGATGATGAAAAGGCCAAATATAATGATAATAGCAGATATGCGGGGAAAGGAATACCCACCAGTGGGATCAAGATTACCTAACCCTATCCATTGTGAAGCCTTATAGGGAGGTACACATTAAATCCTACACTAGAAAATATCATCGACGTGCTCCTAGCCATCGATATCTGAATCTAAGAGCCGTAGTATAAAGGGATGCATACCTTAGAGCATCGTCGTCAGAGGTCGACGATTAAGGTCGATTCTGTGGGATGTTGAATCCCAACAATGAAGAGAGGTGGGCTGAAATTTTAGATTAGAGACCCAATGTGTGACTGCCACACCAAATGACATGAACGATGGACAACCACATAGACACCACTTGGGGTTTAGATGGAAGTTGGCCATTGAAGGCCCAATAATCTTTAGGAAACCACAAATTTTGACCCAATATCGTATTTGGGAGTGATTACAATCATTGGAAAACTCTCAACGAGCAGAAGATAATAATATGCTCTAGACTATCTTTAAGATGATTGAGGAGAAGCGAAATCTTAATTCCCCATCTCCTTAAAGGTTAGTAAGGGGGTCGGGTGCTCTACAAAGGTTATAGTTAATACTTTGTAATATTTCATGGAATATTCTCTTGGAATTCATGTGCTCGATTCCCATTCGACCCAACCATTTTGATTCTCCTTTATCCAGTATTGTTGAATCGGAGAGTTCCACATGGCACACTCTAATTGGTCCATTTGTAGTATAGTAACCTACTTGCATCAGCATCCTACCATGTCATTACCCAATAATTTCCATGTTAGTGTATGGATGTTGACTCTACCTTCCTCTTTTCACCTACCACGTCATTCATATGGATGACATGTGGCACATTTGTATTGGTCCAACTAGGCCCTCAAAAATTCCATTTATGGGTGACACATGGTATCTTTTCATGTTTCCTTGTTACCATGTTGACATTAGCATGATTTCACTCTCTCATATGTATGAACTATACTAACATGCCATGTGGCAACCTATGGGCCTGCCATGTGGCACCCCTACTTTACCTATTTTTTCCAAACTTCAAATGGCCATAACTTTCTCATACAAACTTCGTTTTAGCATGTTCAAATTGTGTTGGAAATTTCTCATAGAGATTTATGTAATGAATTCATTTTCATTAGCGTTTGAGAAGATCATCTTTTGGGCGTTCCGGATCCTCTTGGATCAAGGGAGGCACATGATAAATAAACAATGGCAACAGAAGAGAAGTACCATGTTGTTACACAAGAACCTGTAGGGGGGAATTTAGGAGAAGGCCTTGCTAAAATAATGGAAGTATACCAAGATGAGGAAGAAGTTGATACTCCTGATGAAGGGAAAACTAATTATCACATCATCAAACTCCGAGGGAGTCTCACCCTCTCAGACTAAAAATAATTGTATTGTTTCATAGGGACATGCAACGAATTCGGTCGGGGGGAGATGATGGGTGTTCAAGCTAACATCTTTGTAGCACTTCTCCAATACCCTTTTGTACCCCATTTTCCCATTTCCATTATGTTTTAATACCCTTTTCATTCACAATGATACACTTTTGGTCAAGGTATAATTACCCTCTTAACATTCCATTTCAATACTTATTCTTATCAATTTTCAAGATATTATCACTTTTTTGTGCTAACAATGGTATACATGAAACAAGGATACATAGGTACCTTATGAATGTAGGAGCTACAATGCATGAGTATGATTTGTTGCAACTCTTTGCTCGAGCATAGTTGTTGCAACTATGGGTTTCTGACACCATTGTCGCAACTATCCATTGTTGTGAATCTCAATGTTGTTGTGAATATCAGTGTTGTTGCGACTCTTTCCTCATCATTGTTGCAACTCTCACTACAAGATCGTTGTTGCAACTCTAAGAATGGGTGATGTAACTCTGTGCCTGCTGTAATAGTGCATCAGTCAACCACACAAGTTGTCATACAAGGATTGGACAGGAAGTCAAACAACCAACTCCTTTATGCATGAAAATGAAAAAACAAATTGGGTTCCCAGAAAGGAATGAA
>JASDQU011506927.1:8430-18990 GCA_032191745.1 Picea mariana
TCAGTTGACTTATCCTGTACAACATCATCTACGATTGAACCAACCTTTTTTGAAGAGGCCATCATAGATGAATTTTGGAATAAGGCCATGGATGAAGAATTGGTTCAAATAGAGAAAAATGACACTTGGGAATTGGATCCAAGACCAAAGGATAAGAGTGTGATCGACACAAAGTGGGTATACATGAATAAATTGATTGAAGATGGATAGGTTACAAGGAGCAAAACTAGATTGGTATATAAAGGATATGCATAGTTTGAAGGAATCAACTTTGAAGAGACATTTTCCTCAATTGCCAGAATGGAAACAATCTGACTTCTTTTAGCTTATGCATGCTCCAAAAATATTAAATTGTATCAAATAGACATAAAATCAAATTTTCTGAATGGTGAACTTGAAGAAGAAGTCTACATTGAACAACCAGAAGTATTTCAGTTGTCAGAGAACGCAGATTATGTGTGTAAATTAAATAAGGCCTTGTATGGTCTAAAACAGGCTCCTAAAGCATGGTACTCTAGACTTGACAAATATCTACAACAGGAAGGGTTCATAAAAGTAAGTGCAAACAACAACCTCTACATCAAGGTAACTCAAGAGAGTATTTTATTACTTGAAATTTATGTTGATGATATTATTTTTGGAAGTATTGATGACAGGTTAAGCCAGAAATTTGCAAAGGACATCTAGAATGAATTTGAAATTTCATTACTTGGAGAAATATCCTTCTTTTTGTATCTTAAGATATGTCAAAGCAACCAAAGAATTTTTATTTCTAAAACCAAGTATATCAGAGAAATGCTAAAGAGTTTAGGAATGGAAGATTGTGAACCAGTTATCACTCCCATGCAAACTAGTTGTAAGTTGAGCAAAGATTATGATTCAAAGTCTACAGATTAGAGGAAATATAGGTCAATGATTGGTAGCCTAATATATGTGACAACATATAGACCAGATGTAATGCAGGTAGTTGGATAGGTGGCATTATTTCAAGAAGCACCAAAGGAATCACATGTATTAGCAGTGAAGAGGATTTTCATATATCTCAAAGGAATAGAAGAGGTTGGATTATGGTATCCAAAAGGAAAGGATCTATCACTTATTTCCTACACAGATGCATATTGGGCAGGTTGCATTGATGACCAACGAAGCACCAATGGATCAACATTCTACTTGGGTGATGTTGGGAACAATTATATAATTATGATTTTTTATAAGCTGCCTACACAGGGTCTATGAAATTTTATTACTCATCATGAGCATGTAACTAAATGAAAGTTTTAAATCATCTCCTTTTACCTATCATCTTTTCGAATTTTGTTTTCATGACTGCAAGCATGAAAACTTGCAGCTAAGATTGCCATTATATTTTCAAAAATTTCATTAAAGGGAAACTGCTCATATGGTTTATTATAGAATTGTGATTTTTTTGCTATGAGCATGTTGCTCTCCTTGTTTGTGATCCTTTTGATTCTAAGCATGCCTAAGAGAAATCATTGGTTGCATGAAAAAAAGATCCCCACCATTTGATTTTCAATTTTTTGTATTGATTTTAGTTTGATTTTCAATCATATTTCTTTCATGAAACATTTGACTATTCGATTTTGCAAACTCACCTATCTTTGCAATCAAACTTGGATGCACACACTATGTTTTCAACTACTCTTTTCCTAGCATGTACCCAATGCTAAGGTGGAATACGATGTATGGCATGCCATTACTCCTTAGCATGGTCTCGGGCTTCATGAATTTTCTCACCCGCGTTGTGATTAACACTTTGCCCACCGTTTGAATCATCACAACTTGTATTGATAAGGCTCAGGGCAATGGTTCTGTTGCATTTTTGAAAACCCTACCTGTGTGTTCTATGTTGATCATCCATTCATTCAGCATGGTTCCAGTGGTAAGGGTTGAACCGAACGACGTCCAAACCCTGCTCTCATATGATAATGCTAGGAAAGCTTTGGAAATGAATGGTTGGCATATTTTCATAAAAAATTTTAAGGGTTTTAATCTTCAGGTTGACCAAGAGTTTTCCTTAACCTTTTATGGTTGTAGGGAAAAAATTGGTGACGTGCAATTGGAAGTAACTGAAGAGTTCCTAAGTTAACCCTGTAATTGTCTGCTAGAGACATGTTTTTGCGAGAGCTATTATGAGAAAAAAAGTTTGAATTAGATCAAACCCTTGAAAACCTAGAACCGAAATGAACCTTTTTACCTTCATCACAGGTAGTTTCCCTAGAAATTGAATACTTCCAGAGATATAGCTCATCCTTTATAGGTCAAATCTCATATTTTCTTTGTGTATGAGGTGAGCGTTTTGGTCTATTTGCAAGTGTTGAAACATTTGTTACCTCTCTAGGCCTGTGCCTTAGAATCCCACAAAACCCTTCTCACCCATCCAACCATGTGTCTCAGCCTCCTACTGTGAACCCTTGATCAATCCGAAGGATATTCAACCAGTCTGTCAACAAGTTATACATCTATAGGACATGTGATATTTAAAAAATGTAGAAGCAACTACAACCATCATGATTCGATTTGATTTCATGATTAGAGGTATGATTTCTTTTATTTAATAGAATGATTGTGTCATTCTTAAGTTAGGATATTCGATTTGATTGAATAAACTATTTTTTCTTATTAAGATTAGTATGTTTTGTTTATCCAATAAAATAAGATTGCATTGGCTATTATAACTAGCTATAGAATCACAAGGTTATGTAGCCAGTTAAGAAAATTTGAATTGTTTGATTTGATGACAGAAAACATATCTTAGATCTTCTTATTTTCATTTCTTTTCAGGATAATTAAGGAGCCTATGATTTCCAAGATGAGATGAGGCACTTTTTGAGATCTCCTAGCCATATCAACCTTGTATTTTGAGTAAATAGATTAGACTGTTGGTGGTTTTTAATATTCAGTGAAATCAGGGTGGTTGCATCCCCCATTATTTTTTGCAATCAACTTGATCTTATCAATAGGAAACAATTATGTTTCCTGAAACCTATATAAACATATTATTTTGTAAACAATTGATCACCTCAGCTTGGGGTAAGAGTATGGGAATTTTTATCCCGAACTTGAATGGAATATGATGCGCGTTACAGCTTTAGCTTTTTTGTATGATGTTTCCATTCAAGTTATGTTTATTTCAATTTAGATAATAGATTATGATTTCTTTTGTCGACATAGTTTATTACGAGTTGATATCATTTGATTTATATATGCTGTCCATATTTCCCATTTCAGAACAAAACACACAATGATTATCTATCCAACTTAAATTAGTAGATTCTTCTCTAGTTTATGTTGAATATCTACATGCAAATTCTTACTGAAAGATTTATCTCGTCGTAGCAATTTGCAAATCATATGATCATTGTAATTGTATCTATTCAATGTTCTGTTGTTATAATTCAATCTCCAACATTAGCGTTCCTCATTTATTAGGGGCAGTCCCAAGATCTATAGCAGGTTTACTTCGTCAGATAAAAGTGGCTGGATATTCAACAATGAAGAGACATTGGATGCAAATAAAAGGTCAGCCTGTTGCTCGATTTCATCAGCTTGTTAAATGTAAAATTTTTCTCTATATAAAACATTTTCTACTATCTAGCATGTTCTGTTTAATTAGGAAGTTTTATGTTTGATTTCATGAGTGTTTATATCTAAGGAAATAAACTCAAAATAAACAGTATTTTAGTTTTCTTTATTACTTTCAACGGAAGAATCATTAAATGTTGGATTTTCTATGAGTTTAGATTAAAACTCATTATTTGTATATATTGCGCATATGATAACTAGAATTATTTATAAGTATTAGTTGGTTAAATTGTAGATATAGATTAGATGTATGTATATTTTTTAGCGATTGTTATTTATTAGATCACTGTTTTTCCTTTAGTTTATTTTTCACTTTCTTTAGGACTTAGATCGGCCAATGGAGTTGATAAAATCATCGGAGTGAATTAATCCAAACGGCTTGGATTAGTTAGACAACCCCAAACCGGATTCACTCCTCCAGTTGACGAGCGGTCAATTTCTCCCGTCAACAAATGGCGCTAGAAGGAGGGTCGACTAACAAGTTGGCCTTGTAGGAGACTTTATTTTAAATGTATTCAATTTCCTCATGGCTCCCCAAATCACTGTGTTGGAACATGATTTCCACTTTTCATTACCCAATATTCCCAACGAGATAGTCTCTCGCTTATCCAAACTCACCTTTGATGGTAGAGGCAATACATCTGCTAAAGACCACCTTAACAAGTTTTGGTGCAAATGCATCAAACATGACATCTCAAATTTAAGAGTTTTATGCAGACTATTCACTTTTACTTTTAGAGGCTAGATTAAACATTGGTTTGAATCCTTTCCAACATGTCACATTTTTTATTGGTTTCAATTTTTAGATGAATTTCTAGATGCTTTTGAAATTTATGTTTTCGATCAATAATGTGAAGAATTTCATACTTCGCTAATCAACGATAATTCATCTTTGGAAGACTTTTTGACAAGAGTCTATCATATCCTCTATAAATTTAATCTCGATGACATGTCATTTGCATTAAATCTCTTCTACGATGCTTGCGTCCCTTCCATCCAATCATATTCAATCATGAATGAAGAACCAATTGCAAATCCTATCACTCAACTGCAAGAACAATTTTCTTCGCAAGATGAGAAGAATCCTTCCGACAATGTTGAACAAGCTAGGGAGGTAGAATCTATTGACCAGGTTCTTATTGACAACCAAATTGGTTTTTCCTCTGAATCATTGTATTTTCAGTCTTCGACTAGTATGGAAGAAGATTTGTTTCTGGCTCAAGGTGAATATCCTCATTCTTGTAACTCATTCTCTAATCAATTTTTAAAATCAATCATTGAAGAACACTTAAGCGAAAAAAATCATCTCGAACGTTCTAATACTCTTATGAAACTGATTAGAGAAGAAGATATGCAACTAGAAGAAGAAACTTTAAACCTTTGTCCTCAAAATGTACTTTATCCACAGGAAAGACTAGATGTTTGTCACATAAATTTTGAATTATCTATTACATAGAAGGCAAATTCAGATGATCGTATTATGTTGAGGAATTTGTCACCAAAACAGAGTAAGAGTTTTAAAGAAAGTGTAGAGAAATGTCTTGAGAATACCATTGTTAATTATCGTAGTTCAAGAAATTCTTTTCATGTGCTTATTTATGATTCCTTTTATTTTTTATATCCTGATCTCTTCCTAGACTCTGTTGGACTTGACATCTTACCTACAACATCCTACTCTTTTCCGCCACAATCATATCCTTTCAATATGCTAAATTTTGGTGAAATTAATTCCAAACCTAACATTGATAAAGTTGTATTTGACGCTTGTTCACTTTCATCACTCATATGGGAAAAGGACATGTTACGAGATGATTTTACACAGTTTATTGTTGAAAAGAAAATGCATTATATCTTATGGAGATCAAACATTCTACATTTCATATTCGTTCTTTGATTAGCTCAAATCTTAATGTTTATGCTTCACATTTTGAAATGATCAATCTCATCAAAGAAAACATTCAAACCAATGATCTAATTGATGTCACGAATCCTCTTATGATGATTTCCTCATCGATATATTCGTTTCATCAAATTCATGCTTTGCATCCTCATTTTTGTGACAAAATATTAGGATGCCTTGAATATTCATATATAAAAAAAATTCATAATAAAGATAAAGTTGTGCTTTCTTTCTTTTTACCTAAGTATCTTGGAAGTAGGCATGACATATTTCTTTTAGATCCTCCATGTGAAGAAATTAATGAACACTTAAAGAATTGTCAGGAGGATGGGGAATTTCAGCCTTGGCTGATGGTTATTTCATTTCCTCGTAATCTTGACAATTTTTTTAAACTTACTTACACTCGCCCATGCCATTATGACCCTTATCACGACAACATTGCA
This sequence comes from Picea mariana, assembly GCA_032191745.1. NCBI lineage: Eukaryota > Viridiplantae > Streptophyta > Pinopsida > Pinales > Pinaceae > Picea > Picea mariana. The sequence continues at coordinate 14,377 of JASDQU011506927.1, forward strand.
CAATGGATGGATGATTCATACAACAAGAATATTCAAGGGAATGGTAAGATCATGCTTACTTTGTTTTTAGATGATGATTATGAAGGTAAGTGTGATATGTTTCTGTCATTTTTTGATATATTACCATTCTTATTAGTAATGTTTGATCTTGTTTCCATTGCAGGATTGGAGTTACTCCGATGGCTACATTGGAAGAATGACTTCACGTAGTATTCTGATTTGTTTAGTAGTTAGGGTAGGGTTAGGAATAGGTTTCTTTCAGTTTTATTCCTCGCTATTTTTCTTTGTAATAATGCAGTCATGAATGCAAGTGGGCACACCACAAGAACCATAATACGACTGTTGTCAGGGAAGTCCGCTTGATCCTTTTCTCTTTGCTTTTCGTTGAATATTTATTTTCAAAAAATGCAATATCGTCATGAAAATATTAATTGGAGAATAAAGAGATCTGAATCGTAAATTCAACCTTGACCCAAGGTACCACGAGTAGGACTACTTTCACATCAAATAGGATTTTTCTATTTTCTTTCAGTCTCCCAAGGGATTTTTTCATAATGTTTTCAGATACACCTTCTGTACATATTTTTTTTTGTTTGGATTTCTTTTCTTTCCAATTTTTCTTTGCTGTTTTGTTTTGTTTTCATTTTATTTCATCGGTCCTTTTGAATTGAACATCCTTGTATTATAGTCTAGCTTAGACAAAGAGAAACAAAATGCTTCATCTCAAAAATAGCTGTCAAAGGCTATCAGAACATCTACTGTTGTCCTTCTCTGAAATTGTAGGTTGGTTCGGTGTGTCTTTTTTCTGAAAGTCAATTCCTCGGTTTCAATCTGCACTTGAAAGTATGCACGAATATCTTTAAAAGGTCTCTTTACGTTGTCCCTGCTCTTTAAGAAAGAAACTCAATGACGTCTCCTTGTCCTTGAAAATTAGTTCTATCAATGAACTATTTTTTAGATCTTGATGAAGGTTTGGTAGAAAAATTTAAAGGCCTATGGAAATATTAAGTTAAAAAATCAAAATTTTCAGTGTCACCCCGCTCTATTGAATATCTTTAAAACTATATTAGAATGTGAATAAATTCTTAGAGAGCTGTGGGGAGTGCTTGTAAACTCGTCAGGACACTGAACAGGTCTGCTGGCAGTGGGTAAATGCATGCATGATGCCAAGATAACTTCATCGGGGTACTGAACAAGCCCGTTGGCAGTGAAGCGATGTCAGGTAAAAGAAAATTCTCATGTATAAATCTTGTGTTGGCCCTAAGCATCCTTCATTCTAATCTGAAATTTCTTGACAAGATACAGACGTCAGAGTGGGTTAATTGACATCCCTGTCGAGGCTATGAATGCCTGCTGGCAGCAGTGGACCTGTCAACAGTATTGGAGACATTAACTTAAACATCGTGTCTTTCTTTTGACAAGTTTGTCACAAAGTTTCATTCTTTTAAATGAAAGGTATTTGAAACTAGGATGTGTCTTTTAAAATATGTTCAAATAACCTTTCATTTGTTCTTCGATTTGAAGTCCTTTAGATTTCTCTAACCTAAACTCATTCGTGTGACAGAGATAACTGCTTCTCCCAGCATGTTGCCATTGTTGGAAACAATTATATAATTATGATTTTTTATAAGCTGCCTACACAGGGTCTATGAAACTTTATTACTCATCACGAGCATGTCACTAAATGACAGTTATAAATCATAGCTTTTTACCTATCATCTTTTTGAATTTTGTTTTCATGACTGCAAGCATGAAAACATGCAGCTGAGTTTGCCATTATATTTTCGAAAATTTCATTAAAGGGAAACTGCTCATATGGTTTATTATAGAATTGTGATTTTTTTTCTATGAGCATGTTGCTCTCCTTGTTTGTGATCCTTTTGATTCTAATAATGTCTAAGAGAAAGCATTGGTTGCATGAACGAAAGATCCCCACCATTTGATTTTCAATTTTTTGTATTGATTTTAGTTTGATTTTCAATCATATTTCTTTCATGAAACATTTGACTATTTGATTTTGCAAACTCATCTATCTTTGCAATCAAACTTGGATGCACGAACTGTGTTTTCAACTACTCTGGTCCTAGCATGTACCCACTGCTAAGGTGGCATACGATGTACAACATGCCATTACTCCTTATCATGGTCTCGGGCTTCACGAATTTGTTCACACGCGTTGTGATTAACACTTTGCCCATCATTTGAATCATCACAGCTTGTATTGATAAGGCTCAGGGCTATGGCTCTGTTGCAATTTTGCAAACCCTACCTGTGTGTTTTGTGTTGATCATCCATTTGTTTAGCATGGTTCCAGTGGTAAGGGTCGAACCGAATGATGTCCAAACCCTGCTCTCATATGATAATGCTAGGGAAGCTTTGGAAAGGAATGGTTGGGATATTTTCATTGAAAATTTTAAGGGTTTAAATCTTCAGTTTGCCCAAGAGTTTTCCTTAACCTTTGATGGTTGTAGGGAAAAAATCGGTGATGTGCAATTGGAAGTAACCGAAGAGTTCCTAAGTTAACCCTATAATTTCCTGCCAGAGACATGTTTTTGTGAGAGCTATTATGAGAAAACAGTTTTTAATTAGATCAAACCCTTGAAAACCTAGAACCGAAATGAGCCCTTTTACCTTCATCGCGAGCAATTTCCCCATAAATTCGATCCTTACATAGATACAACTCATATTTAGAGGTCAAATCTCATATTTACTTTGTGGCTGAGGTGAGCATTTTGGTCTGTTTGCAAGTGTTGAAGCGTTTGTTACCTCTCCAGGCCTGTGCCTTAGCATCCCACAACACCCTTCTCACCCATCCAGCCATGTGTCTTAGCCTCCTACTGTGAACCCTTGATCAATCCAAAGGATATTCAACCAGTCTGTCAGCAGGTTATACATCTACAGAACATGTGATATTTAAAAAACGTAGAAGCAGCTACAACCATCATGATTAGATTTGATTTCTTGATCAAAGGTATGAGTTTTTTTATTTAATAGCATGATTGTGTCATTCTTAAGTTAGGATATTCGATTTGATTGAATAAACTATTTTTTCTTATTAATATTAGTCTGTTTTGTTTATCCAATACAATAAGATTGCATTTGCTATTATAACTAGCTACAAAATCACAAGATTATGTAGCCAGTTAATAAAATTTGAATTGTTTGATTCGATGACAGAAAACATATCTCAGATCTACTTATTTTCATTTGTTTTCAGGATAATTAAGGAGCCTGTGATTTCCAATATGAGATGAGGCACTTTTTGAGATCTCCCAGCCATATCAACTTTGTATTTTGAGTAAATAGATTAGACTGTTGGTAGTTTTTAATATTCAGTGAAGTCAGGGTGGTTGCATCCCCCATTATTTTTTGAAATCAACTTGATCTTATCAACAGGAAACAATTATCTTTCCTGAAACCTATATAAACATATTATTTTGTAAACAATTGATCATCTCAGCCTGGGGCAAGAGTATGGGCATTTTTATCCCGAACTTGAATGGAATATGATGCACATTACAACTTTAGCTTTTCTATATGATGTTTCCATTCAAGTTATGTTTATTTCAATTTCGATAATAGATTATGATTGCTTTTGTCAACATAGTTTATTACGAGTTGATATCATTTGATTAATATATGTTGTCCATATTTCCTGTTTTAGAACAAAACACACAGTGATTATCTGTCCAACTTAAATTAGTAGATTCATCTCTAGTTTATGTTGAATGTCTGCATGCAAATTCTCATCGAAAGATTTATCTCGTCGCAGCAATTTGCAAGTCATATGATCACTGTAATTGTATCTATTCAATGTTCTATTGTTATAATTCAATCTCCAACATTATCATTCCTCATTTATTAGGGGCAGTCCCAAGATCTGTAGTAGGTTTACTTCATCAGATAAAAGTGGCTGGATATTCAACAGCGAATAGACATTGGATGCAAATAACAGGTTAGCCTGTTGCTTGATTTTGTCATCTTGTTAAATGTAAAAGTTTTCTCTATATAAAACATTTTCTACTATCTAGCATGTTCTGTTTAATTAGGCAGTTTTATGTTTGATTTCATGAGTGTTTATATCTAAGGAAATAAACTCAAAATAAATAGTATTTTAGTTTTCTTTATTACTTTCAATAGAAGAATCATTAAATGTTGGATTTTCTATGAGTTTAGTTTAAAACTCATTATTTGTATATATTGTGCATATGATAACTAGAATTATTTTATAAGTATTAGTTGGTTAAACTATATATATATTAAACATATGTATATTTATTAGCGATTGTTATTTATTAGATCATTTTTTTCCTTTAGTTATTTTTTCACTTTCTTTAGGACTTAGATTGGCCAACGGAGCTGCTAAACCCGTCGGAGTGAATTAATCCAAACGTCTTGGGTTAATTAGATAACCCCAGATCGGATTCACTCCTCCAGGTTACGAGCGGTCAATTTTTTCCTTCAACAGGTGAGTGTTTAGTATAATGGCTAAGAAAGAAAAAATCATCAATATCTTTATCTACAGTCGAGGCAGAGTATATTACAACAACAACATGTTGTACGCAGGTTCTATGGATGAAACAAACTCTGGCAGATATATAGGTTGAGTATGAT
>JASDQU011506930.1:3435-17975 GCA_032191745.1 Picea mariana
AAGTTGACACTTGTGTTCCTGGAGATGCATGCGTTCCCTTTTGCACATGTTCCTTTTCAAAGTACTTAGGACAACACTCAGTTAATTGTCTACCTTTGGCTTTAGGAAATAATAATAAATTATTATCCCCTTTAGAGGTAAGCCCCCTAGCTCAGACCCTAGGCCCACACACTTAGCCTCCTCCCTTACCCAACCTCGTGGAAGCTTAGTCCCCCATCACTCTTTCTTCGTGGTCGGTCGGCACGTTGCAGTGTTTATATTTTATTAATGAACTGCATAATTACATATACAAAAATCAGGCTCCTGGCCTTTAACACCTAGGCTCTACGGCCTAAATAACACATAATACCATCAAATTATATAAACTTGGCTCAACAGCCTATAAACATTATTACAATACATAATATAACTGGGGCACATCCTTGGGGTATTACAATCCCCTCCCCTTATTTTTGCACTGTCCTCACTACAACTTTTACAAAACATCAACAAGATTTTCAAAATCTTCAAAAAGATGCAGGTATTTTGCCTGCATAGCATCCTCATGCTCCCATGTCACGTCCTTAGGACTGTACCAGGTCCACTGGACCTTTACAAGACCTATGGCTCGATTCCATAGTTGTTTGCTTTTACAGTCCAATATGCGCACATGATGCACTTGCAAGACACCTTCTTGCTCCACTTGAATCACATTCCAATCGATAACATGATTAGCATCAGGTATATATTTCTTAAGAAATGAAATATGAAACACATTATGTACAATCATGGATGTAGGTAATGCAAGCATATATGAAACTGGTCCAATCCTTTCTAGGATTTCAAATGGCCCACAAAATCTGGCTGCCAACTTCGAATAGTTTCCCAGCCTCAGGGAACTTCTATTGGATTTCACTTTCAGGAGAACATGTTGTCCCAATTTAAACTCTCGATGAGTTATGTTTTTATCAGCATAACGTTTCTACCTGTCTTGGGCAACCTTTAAACTCTGCTTAATTTTTATCATTTGCTCTTCCATTTCCTTGAGAAACTCTGGCCCAACCACTGCTCTGTCAACTGGATTATCCCAACTTACTGGAGTATTGCAATTTCTTCCATAATGTGCTTCAAATGGGCTCATCTTCAACGATGATTTATACCCAATTGTTGTAGGCAAATTATACCAAGTGTAGGTAGTCTTCCCATTTAGATGGTTTATCCATCACATACATCCTTAGCATGTCTTCTATCACTTGGTTCACCCTCTTTGTCTTCCCATCAGACTAAAGGTGATAGGCTGTGCTAAATTTCAGATTCATTCTGAATCCTTTGAGAAACCCCTTCCAGAACTTTGAGGTAAATTTCGGGTTCCTCTTAGGTACAATTATCTTGGGAATACCGTGTAATCGTGCTATTTCCCTCATAAAAATATCAACAACGTTAGCTACCTTGTGAGTAGTTTTTAGTGGAATAAAATGGGCAGCTTTCGTAAGCTTGTACACCACCACCATGATTAAATCATGTTGCTCTCCGGTTCTGGGAAATCCTGTGATGAAATCCATTGTCACCACTTCTCACTTCCACTCATGAATGGGTAAAGGCTGTAGCAACCCTGTTGGGTGTTTGTGCTTAGCTTTAACCTTCTGACACTCCATACATCTGGCGATTTATTTAGTAATATCTTTCTTCATACCTAGCCAAAAGTAATGGCCTTTGAATGCTACCACTGTTTTATGATATCCAGGGTGCCCAACATAAGGCACATTATGCATTTCTTTCAAAATCATAAGTTTCAATTCCTGGACATTAGGTACATAAATTTTGTTCTTGTACATAAGTGTTCCATCAGTTTCCAATTTATAATTCTCCACTTTTTGTGGCATCTTACCTTGCTGTAGCTTTGCTACCAAATCCCTGTACTACAAATCTGTATTTGCAGCCTCTGAAATTCTGCCTTTAATATCATTTCAGTACATGCTAATGGTTGTAGCATGTAATTCATGCACTCTCCTGCTGAGTGCATCAACCACTTTGTTCTCTTTTCCTTTGATATGATTGATATCAAAGTCGTACTCACAAAGGAATTCCAACCATCTACTCTGCCTAGCATTTAAGGTTGGATGATCAAACAAATACTTCAGACTGTTATAGTCTATCCTCAGTTCAAACTTCCTTCCCATGAGGTAATGTCTCCATTTCATCATAGCGTGAATGATGGTCTCCAACTCCAAATCATGAGTTGCATAGTTTCTTTTGTGCTCTTTCAACTTTGTAGATTCATAACAAATTACGAACCCATTTCAACTGAGGAATCTACCCAGTCCTTCTTTGCATGCGTCCATACACACTGCAAAGTCTTCATTCGGATCTGCAATCCTCAGGATTGGAGCATTGGTTAACAACTGATTCAATCGCTTAAAGATTTTCTCACATTCTTCTGTCCACTGAAATTTCTTCTCCTTCCTTTGCAAGGAAGTGACAGGGTGAGCTATCCTTGAGAACCCTGCAATGAACCTTCTGTAATAGCTAGCTAGACCCATAAAGGATCTGACTTCTATCACATTCTTCAGTGCTGACCATTCTCTGATGGCTTTAATCTTCTCAGAATTTACGACTATGTCATCCTTTGAGATGATATGCCCCAAGTAATGGATCCATTTTTGATAAAACGAGCACTTACTCAACTTGGCATACAGTTGGTTCTCTCTTAGCACTTGTAGCACCATCCTTAGATGTTGCTCATGCTCTTCCTCTGACTTGGAATACACCAGGATTTCATCCAAAAAGGCTATTACAAACTTGTCCAGATAGTCCCTAAATACACCATTCACTAGGCACAAAAAAACAACGGGTGCATTTGACAACCCAAATGGTACCACTGTGAATTCATAATGACCATACCTTGTTCTAAAGGAGGTATTATTGATGTATTCATCCTTTATTCTTAACAAGTAATATCCTAACCAGAGATCTATCTTTGAAAATATCTTAGCATCCTTCAACTGATCAAAGAGATCATCGATCCTCGACAGAAGATACTTGTTCTTAATAGCCACTTTGTTCAATTGTCTGAAATTGATACACAATCTCAACGTCCCATCCTTCTTCTTTACGAACAGGACCGGGGCATCCTAAGGTGACAAACTTGGACGTATATACCCCTTCTTCAGGAGCTCTTCAAGCTACAACTACAGTTCTTTCATCTATGGTGTACTCATTCTGTAAGGAGCTTTCGACACTAGAGATTCTCCAGGCATCAAGTTGACAGAGAAGTCAATATCTCTCTTCGAGGGTAGTCCGGGTACCTCCTGAAATATATCCTCAGACTCCTTTATTACTGCATGATATTCAATATTTGACACCTCATCCTTAGGTGTTTCCTCCACATGGGCTGCAAATAAAGGACAACCTTTCCTATAGCACTTCTTTAGCTGCATTGCTAATATTTCTATGACAACAATAGCTCTGGGAATTACTTGGATTGTTTTCCGATTTCCTTCCTCATCTAGACAAGTGAATGCCTTGCTATGACAACCCAAGCTGGAATGGTGCTGGTCCAGCTAGTCCATCCCAATTAGACAATCATAAGAACCTAAAGGCACAATGTTCAATTCAACCTTTGTTCTCAGTCCATTCATGTTCACAGGACATGACTTAACCAATTCCGTAACCTTTCTCTCGGCTTCTGTAGCTAACTACACTAACCAAGATTTTCCATGTTTTCTTCTCGACAATTGCAAACTTTCCACCACTCTAGGATCTATATAACTATGGCTAGCCCCTAAATCAATTAAAATAATAAATGGTTGGTTGTTAATCATACCTTCCACTTCAATCATGTGCGATTGATATTCTGCTTGCTTGTTGTCCAGGGCTGCGTAGATCCTGGGTATTCTACTACCCATGTCCTCCACTATTTTAGCCTACTGAACATTGTGGACAAGTCTCACTTTGTCATTTCTGTGGGGGCAATCTCTGTACCTATTGTTTCCTTTACAAACCCAAAATTCCATAGGTGGCTATTTTGGCATTTTCCCACCCACTTCAACCTTCCTGGGCTCTCTAAAAGAATGTTGTCCTTGAGGACTATTTCTGAAAAAGGGTGGATTAGTTCTCTTCTTCCTTTGGTCCATATTGAATTTCTTCTTGTCTTCCTAAGCCTTCTGGAAAGTAGGCTTCTCTCTTTGCTGCTCATATAATCATTTTTCTCTTCTTATAGTTTCTTCCATAGTCTTAGGGTCATCATACTGGATCTTGTCACCGATGGAAGGTGGAAGTCCACTCAGATACCTTTGAATATTGACAGTCTCATCCTTGATGAACGAAACATGCTTCAGTAATTCCAAAAACCTTCATTCATACTCATCAATGGTCATGCTACTGAGCTTGATTTCAAAGAACTATTTCATCTTTATGTCATAGTATCTTTTAGTCAAGTATTTCTTATCGAAATACCTATTGAACTCTTTCCAAGTGATATCTTTCTCTCTAATGTGCTGCACCTGCACAAGCTGATCCCACCACGTGGATTCCTTTCCTTTCAGTTGATACATTGCAATTCTTCCTTCTGCATGAGAGGAGTAATTCTACAGTTGGAAATATTTCCTCATNTTCAACATCTTCCTCCTTCTTGTGTTCTCCATCAAATGTAGGAGGCTTAATCTTGTTCATTTCTCCCTTCAGTTCATCCACTCCAGATCTCCTGTGATTTCTATAAGGATATGGGCTTGAACTACCGTGTGCACTCCTCTTGGAGTGACCTTGGGAGTGATGATGGTGTCTACAGACACTCCTTGATATTCTTCCCTCAGAAGTCTGGTGACTCCCTGTTTTTCTCGAGTCTCTCTCCTTGTCCAAATTATTTTCTATTCTCTCTAGACTCTTCATCAACTTTAAGTTGAATTCTCCCTGTTGTTCCTTAGATTTCATGCTCTTTTTTCTATATGCTCTGTGAGTTTGAGCATCTTTCTGCAATCTTTCAATCATTTTCATTATATGCCCTTCCCTATCTATCTCTTCCTCATGCCCATTGGAGTTTGACCCTTCAACTCCCAAATGAACATCCATCCCTTTAGCTTCATTCTCTGAACTGGAAGCATTCTGTGCCTCCTCCATTTCTTTGTACTTAGTGGAAACTCTATTCGGTTCTGGCACTCATTAAAATTCTACAAACACAACGTCCAGATAACCAGAATTTGTCAGGTCATCATCCCTTAACAAATCCCACAACATTCATAAACAAATCTGATTCAAGAAAACTTTCAAACTCCATTTTCTTTCGGGGCTCTACTCTATGAAGTTTTCGGGCACTAGCCCCTTTCTCTCAGTCCCCAACCCACACGACCATGGGTCATGACCAAGCGTTAGATCAGTAAGCGCTTACTCAAGCCTTTGGCCTTCGACTTCAGAAGATTTTCAAAGCACAAAACAACAATCTCTCGGAGTTTCGAGTTACCGAACACGCGAAGTAGAGTGGATCAATAGTCCATGTCTACCCAACATCCAATGACTGAAACTTACTATGGAACCTCAGGTGTCCGAGTTTGTGGTCTTTGAGACTTTTGATCTTCGAAGGATCTTGCATCCGCACATCCAAATTGTTAATCTCTGAACATTCCCAATCACCTTTGGTGATGTCATTACGTCACATGACTTAACATTTTCCAATTGCGGGGGCATGGAATGGTGGTTTGGAGAAACCCACCTTTCATCCTACAATTCTTCTAACGCTGACACGTAACCCCTTAGTGAAACCACGATTTGGATTGTGGGACCACCTTGGAAAATTAGCTTCCGTGCAACTTGGGTCCCCGCAATGTCTCCTGGATATTGATCTTGATGTATCGTGATCAACGCCACTATGGGTCCTCCGACCTTTAGCTTCATTACATAACCTCAGGTCCCACTAACCCTGCTCATATAGGATGCCACATGGAGGAATACTAATGACTGATACATGGCCTATTCAGATGGGTGACACTCATCATGTTATACATGTCATCTCAATATTCCATGTTTCAGAATCCACTTACACTTGGCACACAACCCATGTGCCCACGTCACCTCCAGGTGACATCATCATGACTCACCACTTCGGCTCTTCGAGCTTCGGAGCTTCAGAATTTGGGAGTTTCAACTCCTTTACGCTTGATTTTTCTCGGAGCGCTTTCTCTCTGTTGGCACAGGGGCAGACCCAGGGTTCAACGCTTCAACAACGCACCAAAACAACCCTAACTACCAGCCCTTTCGGCAACACTTGCGAAGCAGATGAAGTCTCACCCGAGGTAGGGGTAGGGGGGGTTGCAGGACTCATATGTATGCAACCTAGCTGGGACACAGATATGTGATTACAACAATAATAGAGCACTTAGTAGTTCACATTCATTAGCATTTAACCCTTATTCACAACGCAAATTGAAATCCTAATTACAAAACAACGTAGTATTCAACAAGATCTAACACATCCAAGCACTTAGCACATAGAAGTAGATCATATCTAGCAATCATTCACATCACTAGGCACTAAGCTATTATATCATATGCATATAACATATATCATTTCACTAAGCACACATCACATCAATAACATAACAACTATAATGCACAAAGCAACCACAACACATGATATACGTGGTTCACCCCAGTGTGGGGATACGTCCACCAACTCTTCTCTTCTTTTATTGTCTTCTCTCAATATTCTACAAGCACAGAGTCACAGGAACCCACTTTTCATAGGATAGGATATTTGCATGCACCTCGCCAGATCCTCCTTCCCGAAGCTAGGTTTTAGCACAAAGCCTTCTTATAAACAAGCCTCTTCCAATCAATTGCACTTAGCTCTGCGAGTTCTTAACACACAGTATGCACAAAGACTCTAGCTCTGCACTAAGCCAATTCTACTAGATCTCTTCACTAGGTCTCTCCACTAGGTCTCTCTCACTTACATCACCTAGATTTCTATTTATACATTACAAAAGGGCCTAAACATGGGTAAACCCATGGGTTGACATCCCATACCCGTTACATAAACACTAGACCCAAAAATTCCCTAAGAAGGGGCCAAGATCTTGTGATCTTTACTTCACCTTGTGCTCCGCCTTCGATCAGCATGTCAAAGTCCCAAAATTGGTCAAACGTGACCAAGGTTCTCCAAAACTTGGTCAAGGGCCAACAGGCCCCCAACACTCACTTGTGACTCATCCTGAGTAACTTTGATCTGGGTAAATCTGCCTCAAATGCCTCGATCTTGGCTCGAGCTGCTTCGACCTATTGCTTAGCCAAAGCCTCTTGCTTGACGAACTCCTGAATGAACTTCTTGGTGACAGGTCTTTCCAATCACTATTCAACTGAGGTGACTACTTGTTCTAGCTGTGCACCTTGTCCTTCAATTTCCTCAAAAAGTGTGCAAGCTGCATCCTGCACTGGCTAGATTCGCTAGGTCACTTCCATGAACTTACTCTGAATGGCATGGGCTTGTTGTTGAACCATGCGTTGTTACTGGGCTCTTTTCATCCTCTCGACCAGTGATAGTAGCTTCAATTGCGCTTGCACTGTTACTGCTTGTTGTTTTGCCTCCTGGAGATGTGACTCCGGTGTCCTGAGCTCAGGGTCCTCTGCAAGGTGCTTGTAGGTCTGTGCACTTCAACTACTGAGTTGTTTGCGTTCCAAGTCTAATGCCTTGATTTTCTAAACTACGCTCCTCACATTTTATTCTCTTAGATCTCGCACTTCCTCTAGAGTGCTTGGCACTGCTTGTAACTCCAGTTTGGCTATCCTCTGTTGGAGCTGCTGAATGGCTTCGACAAGTTTCCCTACTTTTATTTCTACTGGGTATTCTTCCATATGTTCTAAGCCTATCATAGAGTGGAGGGATCTAATGACTTCTTCTTTAACTCCAATCTGCTTTGCGAGTAACTGTTCCTTCTCCTTTTGGATCTGCGCACTATCCTTTGAAAACTTGGCTTGGATGTCGTCTCTTTCCTGTTGAGAAACCCGACGTTGTTCTCTGGCTTCCTCTTTTACTTTTTTTAAGGCTCCTATGGCATGTTCCTTTTCCTCTTGGAAACGAAGAAGGTGAGCTTCAATATCATCTGCTACTTGGCAGAGCTGGGCAGGATCGTCTCCCAACGCTGTTCCTTTTGATGATGGGGGTGCAATAGACACTGTGCGACTGGAGTGGAGGGCTTGCTGTACCCCTTTCAGCTCTGCTTCAATTCTTTCATACATGGTCTCTTGTTTGGATTCATTGCACTGTAAGATATCTTCTGAGGTATTTGAGACAATGACGATGATGAAATATATGTCATCCATCGTGAGCATAATCTGCATCTGTGGTTTAGTAGCTTTAGACTTCTTCTGCGATGTATGTTTCGTGGGGGAAAGCTTTCTTTTCTTGAAAGTCTCAACTTTGTCAATAGGGTCCCTAGGCGGTGTTACTTCACCTTGTTTCTACTTGTCTTATCCTCCTTTGTCTACTTCATCATCATTCCTCCTCCAGGTGAGTTTGAAGCAGTCTCTTCTGATGCGCTGTTCAACTTCTGTACCTCTTCCTTTTTCTTCCTTCTGCTACTTCTAGGTGCATCATACTCTTCATGAGTGACCAGAGGACTTCTGATTAGGTCAGGGTCGAACAGTTCTGCCTGGTCGACTAGTACAAGGAGTTATACAGGCCACTCCTTAGTTATTTCTTCCATGTCCTCCTCAGTGATCTTGTAGTAATATTGGAGCTCTTCTCTATGTTCATTGCCTCACACAATGATATAAATAAAATGTCTATCTACGTGGAACTTCACAAATGGTCTGAACCTATGCATGGTATTTAGTGTCATGTGAGGGGAAGACTCAATAGCCCTCTTCAACTACAGGTAATAGGTGTGGAACACCGCGTTTGACTGCCATTGTTTAGCCATGTCACTCAAATACTAGAGCGTGGTGAACTTCACAACTAAGGGTTTTGATGGCTCAATCTCAAGGAAGGTTTCACCTTCTGGCATCTCCCAAGCAAAGAAGGTGATGAGGATCAGTAGCCAACTGAAGTGGAACTCGTAGCCCTGATCTTGAGCTTCGTGACAATCTTTCTCTAACAGGTTGATGAGGTAGCTCACCCAATTTATTTGTATCCCTTCCATGCATTTTCTTGCGAGGTCAACGACAAACCCCGTGACCTGCGTGAGTCTGTTCTTCCTTACTAGATTACCAGCAATCAACTGGAAGGCTAGGCACACTGCGCCATTATGGATGGAGGCTACCTTGTAGCCCCGCTTCCCCTTTTCCACATCGCCATAGGTTTCTTTGATTGTCTGCGCCAGGGTGCGATCTGCAGCCTTCCCTGGATAAAATTCTTGTGGATCTGGTCCTTGCATGCTTAGTCCGGTGATCCGATGGATCAACGCTAGATCTACGGTGATGTGTCTGTCTAGCCATAGATAACCACCATGGGAGCATGACAACAGGATCTTAACACATGTGTTAACCTTCTGATGTCTTCCAAAGTGTGGTATCTTCATCGCGTTCAAGATCGTGGACCTCGCGATGTCCATGGTCCACGTAACAGGTTGATGAGGTAGCTCACCCAATTTATTTGTATCCCTTCCATGCATTTTCTTGCGAGGTCAACGACAAACCCCGTGACCTGCGTGAGTCTGTTCTTCCTTACTAGATTACCAGCAATCAACTGGAAGGCTAGGCACACTGCGCCATTATGGATGGAGGCTACCTTGTAGCCCCGCTTCCCCTTTTCCACATCGCCATAGGTTTCTTTGATTGTCTGCGCCAGGGTGCGATCTGCAGCCTTCCCTGGATAAAATTCTTGTGGATCTGGTCCTTGCATGCTTAGTCCGGTGATCCGATGGATCAACGCTAGATCTACGGTGATGTGTCTGTCTAGCCATAGATAACCACCATGGGAGCATGACAACAGGATCTTAACACATGTGTTAACCTTCTGATGTCTTCCAAAGTGTGGTATCTTCATCGCGTTCAAGATCGTGGACCTCGCGATGTCCATGGTCCACGTCTGGGGGATGATCTTTGACTTATTCCCCTTGGTCTTGGTCAAATATTTGTATGGTGTAAACATGACATAGTTCTTGCGGTATCCTAGGTTATAGTCATTGATCTTCAATGTCAGAATCCTCTCCAACTATAGTTTGACTGTGCGTATCCCGTTCAGGAGGTACGCAGTGAAGACTGTGTAGTCGAAGTCCCTCGGGATGCTGTCACAACTCATCGTGCCAGCCAGAGGTGGGATGTAGTCGGGCATGATATATGGGATGATCTTCGCATTCACTAAGTCAGAATGATGCTTCGTTCATTTCTCTGTCACAGCTTGGGATCGTCCAGATTCACGAGAATTTGACGGGGATGCTTGCACTCCTCTCATTGACGAGGCTGGGATGCCTGCAGACATCACCTTCTTGGCCATGAGGTCTATTAGGATATCTTTGATGGATTTTTATACTGTGCTAATTTCATCCGACATACACACTCGAGATCTAATATCTCAGGTTGGTGAACAACACTCAATGTAACAAAATAGATGGAGAGGTCTCAATAATCACTGTGCGAAAGCAACTAGTTCTCTGCAGGCTCGAATAATCACAATTGGCAAAAGTGTTCTCGGTGCAATGCTCGACGGGATAAATAGACAACGTCGTAACAGACTCTTCCAATGGGTAGGAATGCCTCAATCAATGCAATTCCATCCGTTACGGAGCGGTCCCAACGGTTTAATGGCGAACATTCCGACAATAACTGTGTTTCTAGCCGTTTTGGAGTGTCATTCTAACAGTCGAGATGCCTCCAATGGTCATATTTATTCATCATGGGGAAATGCCAATATTCTCTATTTTGATATCCCGATGAAGTTCCAGTTCTGCAAACCTTCTTTCTGCTGAGTCCTCCCTGGAACTTCTTGTAACTTTTCTAACTTTGCTTTCTTCTTACTGAGCTTTTTGGCTTTCTTTCCTGAAATCTGAGTCACTGGTTTCCTCTTTCCATTATCTTTCTTATCTCCTCTTGGCATGGTAACTTCTCACTATGGATGGTATTTAATAGATTTTTAGGGTAATACTTCTTCTCTTTCTGGGGTAGGTGCTCTACTCTCTTCTATAGACAGGTGCTTCAAGTCTTCCTGTGTTCTTTCAACTTCGACATCCAGATCTCTGGTCCTTAGTAGCTTCGACTGGTCCTCTTATTCTTCCAGTAAGTGTTCTATTCTCCTAGCCATGAAATATCTTAGTTATTTCTTTTTCTATTCTAGATCCTCCTCTTCTTGTTTCCTTCGTATCCGATCTTTCTCAATCCAGGTTTTTCCTAGCAAAATAGAAAATGGGGTGTTGTTCTCAACAAATTTAATGATCTCAAATTCTTCTTCTGTTGAAATGCCATGAGCACTCATAGGTATCTGGGTAAGTCTTCCACATAGGGTTATTATCTTTCCTCTAAATAATCCTATTCCTCCTAATGAAAGAACCGTAGCAGTGTTAGGTGGAAATATTTCCCTTTTAATTCCGTTGTAGTATTTGCCCAACCATTTAATTTGTCAATCCAAGGTTCATAGGCTTACACAACACACACACTATATATGAAGGACTGAAGTGGAAGTAATCTAATCTAAACTGTTGAAATGAAATTAATCTAGGAAAGCATTGAAAGACTAACTAGGAAAACAAGAAATTAATCTAGGAAATTAATACAACATGTGAAGAGTTGAACGAAAAAAGACATATGTGATCTCACACACTATATCAATCTCAAATTATATTACAAAATTCAAATGACAAAGCATGAAATAATAACAAATCTAAGAATCGCCTTCTAAGACTTCAAGCTGATGTAAGTCTAATCTCTCATCTCTAACTCCAACTTCCCAAATTATCCATTACATGATGTCTCACCCCCATTATGAATTATATGATTCTCCCCAAATGAAGAGAGAACACTCTCTTATATACATGGGTGTCATAATGACATATCCATTGTGCTCTCAACTTATTCCTTCAAATCTTCCACACATATCTTGGATAAGATATTCTATCTAGATCTCCATGATCTTTTCCTTGAAGTTACCTTAAATGATTATCTTCAAATCTCTTTCAAATCTTCAAAGTTTGAAGATGTAATTCGAATTTGAGGATAGGTGGTGAACTTTGACTTTGTTGGAATCTTCAAATATGCCTGCACACATCATCAAACGCATCCCACCTTGATATATAATGAAAATATGTCATTTTTCTAATATTTAATCATAAATTCACTTATAATACTGAAATGAATACAATGGAAAATAATAAGGAGAAACCCAAGTATCATTATGGAAATGGTATGATGGAAGGTTAATGGGACGATGAAATGTAAGGAATAGTGAAGGAAAAAGAGGATATAAATGTGACATTTCTAAGGCCCAACATGCCCCCCAACTCAACTTGTTGCATGTCCTCATGCAACCATGCATGGATCTTCTTAAGAACTTTTTGCATTCAAACTATGGATTTGATTGATGATGTTCTTTTAACAAGGAATGTTTCCAGGGTATGCGATACAAGAGTAACAACATGTGAAATATGTGTAACAAGTTGGTTCTTGTGTGACAACCATGAATATAAGAGATGTTAGTTCTTGTGTTAACAACATTCATTTCACTTATTGATTTTCTTGCTGCAATAATTTAGCCATGTACTTCACTGAAAATAATAAGCTATCAATGTGCATAAGAGAGCATCATTGTGTATAAGAAAGCCTTTTCTTTAGCTTTATGAATCATGCCAATATGTGTATCAATCAAAATGCAACAAAGTGCCGTTGGAAAAGGAATTTGGTAAACAGTAAATGGGATGGAAAAATGGAGTGATAATAGTGGAAAAATGGAATACTGGTAGTGAATAGGTAGTGAATATATTCCCTCCCCCCCCCAACTTAATCGGTTGCATGCCCTCATGCAACTTAGTGTAGGTCATGGAAGGAAAGAGAGCATGGCGAGGAAATTTTCCAAAATATTCAAGTCGACATATAAGGAATTGTGTGATTAAAGCTTAGAAAAGAACATACCTTCACTTATCCAAAAAGTAGATGTAGCTATTGCGGTTGCTGGATCAAGAAAATGTGACTGGTGCTCTAGCTGCAACTGCTGTAACTGTCGAAGAAAAGAATGTCTGACTATAATTGATGGAAGATGGAAGGTGTCATTGCTGCAAGATCAGGAAAATGGAACTGCTGATGCTGCTGCTGCTGTAACTGGATCATGGGAAGTGAAGGAATCTGAACTGCTACTGCTATATCATGAGAAATGTGGAAGGCAAAGGATATGGAATTGTGGTACTCTCATAGATCCGAAATCAAATTGCTGCAACTGCTGAGGGGATCATGAAAAAGTGTATAGTCTTCACCCGCTACAAAACCGATGGTACAATTCTCATCATGCGAATGAATCTGTCGATGTCAAGCATGAAGAGAAATCATTGGATTACCGACCATTGATGAATGTCGTTAACCAATGTCAGACAAACTCACTAGTGATGTCAATGAGTGTAAAGGTACCCGAGTACATCTTATGAAGTGTGAATAGATGGGCTGATGTTGAGCCACTTTCAAGATCTAACGATCAAGGGACATTGATGTATTCCCATGATCATCAGCGAGAGAACTTGCCATTAAGGCATGCAAGCCTCAAGGTACTAAAAAAGGAACTCTAGTCTACATCCCAGATAAGGTGTCGAGGTCGATGGGGCAAGACTGTTGAAAGGTGGGCTGTAAGGAATCCCACATCAGTCAACACGAGTTTATAAAAAGATTGGTAGGACTATAAATGTAAAGATCTCAGTATCAACAGGGTTTAGGGAAAAGAAATGTAATAATGGAAAGAGGGTTTGTTTTATTCAAAAAGAAAACTGGAAAGGCAAAAAGGTATTAAAAAATATAAAGGAATGTATGCAATTCAAAAAAATAGGCATGTGAAAGCATGAAGGTTAAGGCAATGGAAGATGGCTTCAACATAGGGATGACCAATCTGCTTTGAAGGAGAAATGGGACAGTGTTGTTGGTTGTGGAGCCTGATTATCTTCCTGATTCAAAGGTCCTTGCTTTTAGCCATGTTTATACCCCATGAAATATTTACACCCCAGAAGTATGTACACTCTTCCACGCGGGGGAGTGCAGAGGGGGGTACCCCCTCTGTGGGGTCCGGGGGGGCTATCCCCCCAGCTGGGGGGTCTGGGGGCAAGCGGGCCCCCAGCGGGGGTTTGGGGGCGAAGCTCCCGAAGCAAAAATTGCCTTGTAAAAGTATATTGTAATTTCATTGTAAATATGGACCGTTTATTATAAGGTCGCAGATCTAACGGTAGAGATTATGTTAGGGTTTTTTTCCCTAGAAGGCAACCCTCTTTTATGAGGGAAATGTATTGCGACTATGGATGATGGTGAATATTGTATTATGAGAGAGGATACTGTGAGAGAAAGAAGAGGAAGTTACAACGGGTTTTGCTGTAGGTTGTATCCCTTCATTTGCTGGATAATAATAAAGGAAGGACCTGGAAATTTCTTTGGTGGACGTAGCCCACACTGGG
>JASDQU011506935.1:4801-20968 GCA_032191745.1 Picea mariana
TCGTCGCCCAAAGTACGAATCTAACCATGTGATTACATGTGTTGAAGTCGAACATGGCAGAAACCACTTGATTACCGATCATTGATGAAACCATTAACAAGTGCGAGGGAAATCACCATTGATGTCAATGACTCCCAAGGTACTCTAGTACAATACATCGAGTGTGAATGAATGATTTGAATTTGAACATCTGATGGAATCTTTCGATCAGGGGTCAATGATGTAAACCCACTGTCGAAAGCGAGGAAGCCCGCCATTGAGGCGTGCAAGCTCTAAGGTACCAAAGAATTTCTAAGTCTTGATTCTGGATAATGATCTGAAGTCGACGGAACAAAGCTCGTCACAGGAGGCCCTTGATGTATCCCCCATCAATGACACAAAATGAGTAACAGATTTTGAAGGTGAAACAGAGTATTATGTAAGTTAGACTAGACACAGGGAAGGCCGACACAGAGAGAATGGACAACTACAGATGGCCGACTCAATAAAGGTTTGAGATGGACTTCTCTTGAACATATGAACGACACAACCAATGATTTGGCAGCATTGACTCAAAGACAACACAAGGAATGACCTTGTAGCAAATCGAATGAGAGACAAATGGATTTCCCAAACCGGCTTCAAACGATGAATAGGGGGTGTCATGTTCAAGAGCGACACTTACTGCCAATCAATACGAAGATGAAAACATATCCCTTTCCCAAATTTTCCCCCACCATTTCTGGCGAGTACCTCTTTATTTTTACGCAATCTTGAGGAGGATAACATATGCTTGTTGATATAAGCTTATCCTTCGGATAAGTCCTTCAAAGTATGTTTAACGAACCCTAATAAGGAGTGGTTCGGTCCCATTACGGGTCTAGCGATGTTTGTTTAACGAGTCCAAAGATAGAAAACTCGAAGGTTTTTCATGATTATAGAGTTTGGAAAAACACTTAAAAGAGAACTCTCTCAGTTCCTTTTTCATAAAATAGTCTGGATGAGACCGAAAAAGAGATAAATTATCGCTCACCAGACACTTCAAATACTTTATCGAGCGTGAAAATAGCAAGGTCGCTCGACTATCTTTTCATGTTTAGAGAGTCTGAAAAGAGCTTAAATAGGACTCCAGGGGGGTTCCTTTTTCGTATAACCTTGTTGAGCTTGAAAAAGTGATAAAAGTATGCTCGATTGCATTCTCATGTATTTTCGAGCACAAGAATGGACAAAGACCACGCTCAAGGTTTTATACAAAAACCATAAAAACAATCAAAACATGTGATGGAAAAAGAAAAATTATGTCCACATCCCTGTAAATGAACATCGAAGTCATTACGCCTGCAAAAGTTACACTCAAAAGGACATTAGGTTTTAGGTTTTAATAAATAATCATAAAAAACCAAATAACATGGTAAAAGTAAATATAAAGGAGTAAAACTCTTTTTACCATATCATTTTCACTTTTCCACTATTTGAGCCCAAAAACCCCTCTTTTACCCTCGAAGTTCGACGTTGGATTGCAGGAGTTACGAGCATCCATTCGTTGAGCTGTCGACGATAGTGAGGTAGACTCTTTGTCCTCTACTCTTTCATGGTTTAATTTTGCATTTTCATTGGTTAAAATTCATTTTTGGAGTTGATTTTATGAGCCCTACTTGCGCTCAGCCATTCTCGCAGGTGGGCTAAACGGGACCTGCGAGAATGGGTGATTCTCATAGGTGAGACCACAGCAGCCTGCGAGGTTCTCGCACTGTGCCCAAAGGGCACCTGCGAAAACTGCAAAGCACAATTTTTTTTTAAGAATTTACTCAATAAAAAAGAACCAATTAATGAATAGAGTTGCTAATCTTCTTTTTGTGCTTCTTATACAGGTAATTGGTCATCAAAATGGTTCTTGAATGGCGTGAAAGGGAGCACAAAGAAGACAATGCTATTGCCAGAAATCATCCACCCACTATTGCTGCTTTAAGAAACTGTGGCCTTCTGAAGTACTTTCGTATCCCGAGCATGAGGGCCCAAGTCAGGTTATTAGAGTACCTTGTGCATATGTGGGATCCCGATCAGCAGGTATTTCATGTGGGGGTCAACACACTTTCCTTAGATATTGAGGACATTTAATTTTTGATTGGACTGTCATGGCGGGGGTACCATGTGAGCCTGACTGCTAGCAGAGGTGGTGGACTGCCCATGAGTGAGTACTATCGCATACACTGTGTTCCCGAGGCAGAGAGGAAGAAAGGAAAAGTAGCTATTTGGGGGGTACAGGATTTGACCCTTCGTACTATCTTTTTCACCATAGCTTGGATGGCGGGGAGCTCTGCTCCTCACATGGCGCTACAGAGTTACTTCTAGTATGCTATAGAGTGTACTGAACCTCGAGTTTTCAACTGGGCAGATGAAGTGCTTCGTAGTATGAAAAAATAGTTGACCAAATGTAGATGAGGTGACCTGAAGCAATTTGGGTACGGATCTTTGTTAGTGTCCTTCTTCCTTGAGAGGGTTCCATTACTGAGGCTGTAGGTTGAGTGGAATTTACCGGCTCCTAGGGATCCAAGGATGCTGAGATGGTGTCGGCTCATGGCCCGGCACGTAGCTGGACCGATCATCAAGTATGATGATACCTTTTTTTATTGGCTTCAACCACAGATGTTGATGGTTGATGATTATGCTTATGCCGGGTTGGATTATCGAGGAGATCCGGACTTAGTACTGCCAGAGGATGCTCAGTGGGGGGAACTTGGTAAGAAGAACACACATTTTTTTCTTTTTAAATGTTTTTGTGAATTTTAATCATATTCAAATGTTTTTATATGTTCGTCCAAAGACTAAATACAAAATTCGTTGTTGATGACATAGATGTTGGACCTTACCGACCTTCTGGTACTTCTCCCATTCAACGACGAGGAGAGGTAGCGCCAGCGCCACAGTATGTTGAGGATTATCAAGCAATGGAACAAAACCTAGAGGGCTTGACCACAGATATTCCAGACATGCCTCTTGAAGAGGTTCCACGATGCAATCAACGTCATACAGTAGGGGTGTCAGGGTCCATGAGTCGACTGCTCTGTAGGGTTGCTCGGGCAGTCCTGTGTTACCATGAATGTCATCCATGATGTCACTTTGTAGAAGCTATGAGCTTCATATTTTGATATTTTGGTCTTCGGACAAAACTTTTTGTAAAAAACTCTTTTGATCGTTATATATATAGACGGCTTCTACCGATTTATCATGTGTTGTGTGAACATTGATGTGATTGGTTTATAAATGATTCAAATTTTTGTCTAATACATAGTTAGCCAATGCATCTATTAATGTATTTATACATCTAGGAATATGTTGATATTCAATGTAATCAAAATAACGTTCCAAGAGGCGAATTCGCAAATACACTCGTAACAAAGTAGGACTTCGAATAGTATAGACATTACTTAACTGTAGTACTACAAGCTGCGAATCGAGTTGCACAACCAAATGACGGATTCCAAGCGAGATAGCATCAATCAATAATTCAATAATGGCGCTATACTCTGCAATATTGTTAGTCACACAGCCGAGACACACACCTCGTAAGGAGACAAGTTCATTTGTAGGGGCGTAAATCGCCCAAGCAGCGGAAGCAAGGTTCTGAGTACTAAGGCTAGCGCCATCAGCGAAGCCAATATGGGGTAGAGAAGAATCCGACATCTGGAAATCAAACACAACGTCACATAAGGGCAAAGACCAGATAACGACAAAAGCAAGCTATAGTAACACACAAGAAGTATGATACAATAAAAATACAAGTACTCGTGGAAAGATGATTTTAGGCATAGTACTTCTTCAAGTACAACCCATTCCTGGGTTCACTCAAAGGGATACCATCGTAATCTACTAACTCATAAGCTCCTTTTTCCAAAACTTGTTGAATGATATAAGGACCTCGCCACATGGCTTCGAATTTCCCAGCTCCTAACATATCTCGATCTTGTTCATAGAGAAGAACAAGATCACCTTCGGAGAAAATGCGAGGCTTGACATGTTTGTTGTATTATGCCTTGACACGCTTTTTCTGAGCTTCTATGACTAGGGCGGCATTGCGTCGAGTTTTTTCTAATCACATAAGATACAATAGACATTCTTCCTCAGCAGAAGTGTTTGGTAGGAGTTCAACAACTAGTTTTAAAGAGGGTATCTCACATTCAATCAGGAGAATGGCTTCCACACCATAGACTAACCGGAAAGGTGTAAACCCAGTAGCAGACTTGACGGATGTCCAATACGCTCACAATGTCGAAAAAAACATTGTGTGCCAACTTGTTTTATGAATCTCTATCATTCGTCGGAGTATAGTTATGATAACTTTGTTAATTGCTTTGACTTGGCCGTTGGCTTATGGGTAATAGGGCATTGCGTTATCATGGCGAAGACCCAACTTTTCCGTAAGTTTGGACATCATGAAGTTTCTGAAGTGGCTACCATGATCAGTGACGATAGCTTGGGGAACACCAAAATGAGCTATGACGTGATTAAAAATGAATAATGTTGCGGTCTTTCCAGTGTTGTCAAATGTCGGCATCGCCTCAACCCATTTTGTAAAGTAATCGACAACTACAATGATGTAACCATGCCCACCGGCCGAGTGAGGGTGACATGTCATGAAATCGATGCCCCATTTCACAAAGGGACCAACTTAGACCACAGGGTGAAGAGGAGCAGGATGTGACCGTATCTTGTTATTATAGGTCTGGCAAGCATGGCATTTTTGAACGGCGATTATGCAGTCATTAAATAATGAAGGCCAAAAATACCCTACTCGTAAGATCTTTTGGGCAGTAGCATACCCAGACATATGACCACCACAGGCTCCAGAATGGCAGTCATTCAGAGCTTTCTCGACTTCGTTGAACGTTAGACAACGTTGAAAAATAGAGTCAATTCCTTGATGATAAAGAGTATCCCCAAGGATAATGTATTGACGAGATTGGTATCGTATTTGACGTCGTTCAGTACTGGACAAAGTTGGCCAAAAATTCTAGGTTTGGAGATATATAATGATATCACCATACCAAAGATCATCAATGATAATAAGGAAAAGAGATTCATCGGGTAATGAATCAGCTGCTACATTTTCCGTTTCAGAATGGGGAAAGTCGCATATCAACTCAACAAACAATAAGGACTTCTTGGACTTGGCACGTTCGAATTCCAAGTCAAACTCATGGAGTATCACAATCCATTTGGAGTATTTGCCCCCTAGAAATTCACGGGTAAGAATGTGTTTCATAGGGTTGCAATGAGAAATCACTATAGTCTTGCGTGAGAGGATATAGTGTCGGAAGCGTTGGACGGCTTGGACGGCAGCCAAGGCCAGCTTCTCGACATGTAAATACTTGATTTCAGTAGGCGTTAGACTTCAACTCAAGTAGTAGATAACATGTTCGTTGTTAGCATCATCCTCTTGGATGAGAACCATACCAATGGTGTAATCCAAGGCAACAAGGTAGAGAAAATAATCGCGACTGTAATCGGGGGGAAAGAGAAGCGGAGCACGCGTTAGGGGCAATTTCAAAGCTTCAAAAGCATTGTTGGCAATGGTATCCCAGATGAACTCTGAACCCTTTTTTAAAAGTCGCGTAAATCCACGAGTTATCTCGGCATAATTTGGGATAAAACGACGAAGAAAGTTTGCTTTCCCCTGCAAAATTTGTAACTGGCGAAGAGTAGAAGGAGGAGGGAGATTAAGGATCGCCTCAACCTTTAAAGGATCTACCCGGATCCCCTGACGCGAAACGATAAAACCTAGAAGGTGGCCAGATTCCACGCAGAAAACACACTTATGAGGATTCAAACGTATACGGTAGAACCGACAGCGGATGAAAATGGCTCGGAGGTGGGTTGGGTGATCGACTCGGCGCATTGAATGAGCGGGTAAATCATCCAAATATGGTTGAACGATGTGCTTGATATCATGGAAAGCATAAGACATAGCGCGTTGAAAAGTAGCGCCAACGTTATTGAGACTGAAAGGAAGTTTCCGATAGGCAAAAGTACCCCAAGGACAAATAAAAGCAGTCTTATGTTGATCCTCGGGAACAATGTTGATTTGATTATACCTGGAGAAACCTTCCATGAGAGAGAAGATTTCACTTTCGGCGCAATCGTCAACAATCTGATCGACGAAGGGGGTAGGAAAGTTGTCTTTGGGACAAGCTTTGTTGATATCCCTATAATCAATGCATACATGAATGGTGCCTTGTTTCTTGTCAATCGGGACAAGATTGGAAACCCAGTATATGAGAACCACTGGATAAATAAAGTCAGCTTTAAGAAGTTTCTCGACTTCGATCTTGATAGCAGCCGCTTTACGTGGGTGAACTGAACGAAGGCATTGCCGAATGGGTTTAGCATCGGGGTATGTCTTTATCTCATTTATCACAATCTCAGGGTCGATACCCGACATTTCTTCATAGCTCCAGGTGAAGATGTCACGAAACTCTTTGAATAGGGATGTGTAGGTGATGACTTCATCAGAAGAACACAAATCTCCAATATGGACATTTTTGATGATTCCAGGTTTGACGGATATGTCGAGGGGAATCGTGGGCAAGATATTGCTTAAGTTCCCTTCGAAAAACACATCGTGTGCAGACTCGGGAATGGTGGAGATGACGACAACGGTCGACGGAGTCGAGATCTGTTGGTAGTTCTCAATGGTATGTTGCTCCAGAAAGAGGATGGAATGATGATGCCCATCATCCCAAGCGGTGTCTTCCATGACAGACATGATCATATCATAAGTGGGAAAAATGACACGAAAAGGATCGGGAGACAACTCACCAAGAGAGGGGATAGAAGGTGTTTCCAATTGGATTGCCTGATAGGTGGATTCAACCAGAATTAACGACATTTCATTGCCGTAACGAAGATGATCTCCAGGTTCAGGCACTATCCAGGGGTCGTGAGACGTAGGAAGTTCGTGAGGCAAGGTGGAGATCATGTTGATGGAAGCAACAGATGAGCGTCGAACATCGGGCGGTGGAATGGGGAAAGTACCCATTAACAAAGAGTCTTTTAGAAGGCCTACACCGACGTTCTCATAACCCGATGGGGTTTTAGCAATAAACGGTACGTTGTTAGTACGAGTATCGGAATTAAAGAAGGCTAGTTGGTCGACGGTAACAACCTTACCTTGATGGGGGAAACGTACCACATGGAAAAGGGTCGACACAACTGCGCACATGGAATCGATCCAGCTACGACCAAGCAAAAGATTGTAATCAAGGGGAGAGTCAAAGACTTCCACTTCAAATTGGATCATTTTTTCTTCTAACGTGATGGGAAACGAAGGAAGGACACTGTAGGGCTTAAAACCGGAGCCGTTGAAGGCTTTAAGAGTGTTCTGGGATTCATTCAAAGAAGGAGAGCCAATGGATTTCCAGAAAGCAAGAGACATAACACATGTTGAGGCACCCTCATCGATAACGGTTCGACAAATGTTTTTGTCAGAGACAACCACTTGGATCTGGAACGTGAGTTGAGGGGGTAACCTTGGAATGTGATCTTCCAAGTCAAAGATTATTAAATTCGTATCCATCGGATCGATTCCATCAATAGCTTTCAAGAATGCCTTCCGTTGTGTGGGA
The DNA here is from genome assembly GCA_032191745.1 of Picea mariana. Taxonomy (NCBI): domain Eukaryota; kingdom Viridiplantae; phylum Streptophyta; class Pinopsida; order Pinales; family Pinaceae; genus Picea; species Picea mariana. Next base: position 12,403 of record JASDQU011506935.1, read on the forward strand.
CAAGTCTGAAGGACTTTGAGGGCTAACATCGCAGAAGGTGCTTGAGCTAGATCTTCAACAATGTTGTATTTCTGGGCAGCACACGCATGAGGATTGAAAGCCAATTTCCAAACGAATCCCTTTGGGGGAGGTTGAAGAACTGTGTCGAGGCTCAGTCGTTCGAGATGAAGAGGATCGTTGGTAGGTGGAGTTGAGGGAGAGGGTTGTACCAAGGAAGGGGGTAAATCATCAACCTTCTCCTTAGATGGAGAATAATATTTGGCTCGAGTGGTGAGTGCAACGTCGCTCTGCTTAGAATCTCCAGTACACATCAAAACATAGGATGTAGTAGAATATGAGGGTTGGTCATGAATGACCAACTGAGCCTGTTGTTGAGACAGGAAGGGTTGGGACAAAACAACCGGTGCTGGTGGTTTTGGAGCTCCTTGAAGGAACTTAGTGACCTTGGCACGTCGTGGACAATCCTTCGTGTAGTGATCATCACCACAGATAAGTCAAGGGTATTGTGGTTTGCACTTATCCCGATCGTCAACAGGGGTAGTTTTGGTTTGCTCTTCTTGACAAGTATTTTTTCCCTCCTTATTCTTACCTCTCCCCTTTTTAGATTTTTTTTTACCGGCTGGGGTAGATTGAACTGCATTTACCTCAGAAGTATTGCCAGTGGGAGGGGCAGGAGATGGAGCATTTTGAACATTAGAAGAAGCAGACTTGGGGTTTGCACTTGAAGTGGAATGTGGTTGGGCTTGGAAAGTACCAATCACACCGTCAGCTGCCTGCAAGGCAGCTGGAGTAGTTGAAGTGTTGGAAGTAGAAGGACGAGGTAAGTCAGGTAGTAAAGCGTAAAGGGTTCCTGTTTGTGAGTAAATGAGGTCAAGATATTGAGCACGACTTATAGCCTGCTCTTCCATGACTACGCCACCCATGGCAATGTCACGACTGATGTCGTTCACAAATGATTTTGTTAACCACTCTGCCAGCAACTGATCGGGGAGCTGAAGTTTGATGAGACGACATCTCCTTCGCCACTCATGGATGTGATCGGATATATGAGTGGCTTTGTTCTATTTGAAGGAATTCAAAATCTCGGTCCCCGTGTCATAACGGATCGATAACTGGTAGTGTGTGAGGAAATTCATAGCTAGGGTGTTGAAGTCAGAGAAGAAACCTTGTGGCAATTCGATATACCACTTCGCAGCAGAACTTGTGAGGGTTCGTTGAAAAAGACGTAAACGAATAGAGTCATCCATCAACGAGTTGGATGAGCACCATAGGTGAAAAGTCATAACGTGATTGTTTGGGTCCTCTCCCGCTTTGCCGTCGAATTTAGGAATGTCCGATGGAAGCTTGGCTGGTATAGCAGGCCATCGGGGAGAATGACGAACAAGATCATCATTTAGGTTTCTGTGGTGAGAGATTTGTTCAGAAAATGTCGGAAGAACCACAGTGCTTTTGAGAGCTTGTCGACGTTTCAGATCCACAACAGGATCCATCTTCAGGACAAAAAATCTTGAGGAAAAATAAGAGAGGAACCCCTAATAAATAATGACGAGGCGGGTGGAAAACTAAGGTCGGCAGAGTGAAACCCTGGATTTGAGGAGATTTTTCAAAAAAGTATTTAATAGTGGTTTAGTTAATTAATGGGTTAAGTGGTTTAATTTGATAACCCGACGGTGTTAATATTAAATTCTAGGTTAAATCTAGGGTTAATTTGATGAGGTAATATTAATATTATTAGTGGTTTAATTTGATAACCATATGGTGTTATTATTAATGTTAATTTTATGTTAGTTATAGGTTAATTTTAGRGTTGATTTAATGAGGTGGCATTAGTATTATTATTGCTACCCTAGGTTTGAGGAGAATTTTCAAAAAATATTTAAAAGTGATTTAGTCAATTAATGAATTAGGTGGTTTTAAATTTTAAAAAAGGTATTTAATAGTGGTATAGTTAATTAATGGGTTAAGTGGTTTAATCCGACGGTGTTAATATTAAATTATAGGTTAAAACTAGGGTTAATTTGATGAGGTAGTGTTAATATTATTGGTGGTTTAAATTGATAACCAAATGGTGTTATTATTATTAATATTAGTTTTATGTTAATTATAGGTTAAAATTAGGGATGATTTAATGAGGTGGCATTAGTATTATTATTGTTATATTAGTGTTCRGCTAAGTGAAACCCTAAGTTTGAGGGGATTTTTTCAAAAAATATTTAAAAGTGATTTAGTCAAYTAATGAATTAAGTGGTTTTAAATTTAGGGGTTAATTAATACTATTATTGTTATATTAGTGGTTTAATATTATTAATATTAGTTTTATGTTAATTATAGGTTAAATTTAGGGTTAATATAATGAGGTGGCGTTAATATTATTCTTGTTATGTTAGTGGTAGAAGACTATAAGTTGGAATCAATTAGGTTGGTCTTGAAATGGTTTAAGGTTAAGTTAGGTTTAAAATGTTATTATTAATGTAAGTCAAAGGGATTTTTTTTTTGTAAGGTAGGTTGGTCTAAATTGGTTTTAATAAGGTTGGTTTTTTTTTAATGAACAGGTTAAGTTAAGGTACGAGAAAGTGAGGGTGTAAGTACTAGAGTTCTGAGGTTAATAATGTTTTCTTTCCCGGATGAGCGGGATCCAACTATCACTAATCTCTATGCCATTGTCTCGATTTAGGTTATCGGGATTTTTGATGATTTCAATTGCTTCTCTAATTCATCTTTTAAGGAGATGGTCTTCTTTAGCTAAGATTTTGGTGTCCTCTAGGCGTATATGATGTTTAGTTGTGAGAGAGTGTTCGGCTAGTGCTGAGGTGCGAGTTCGTTCATTCTTGATGTCAGCACTATTCTCTTTAATCCTGGTGTTGAAAGAATGGCTTGTTTCTCCAATGTAGCATTTGCCACAAGAACAATCTATTCTGTATACTCCTTTGAAGTTATGTTGGTCAAGCTTGTCCTTAACGGATCTCATTTTCTGTTTGATGGTATTAAGTGGTCTGAATGAGGTCTTGATCTCCTTCTTGTTTAGGATTTTTGCGATTTTATCAGTGACTCCTTGGATATAAGGGAGGTAGGCGGTGAGGCTCGGGGTTTGGTTGTTTCTCTGTTGAGGTTTGTTAGTTTCTTTTTCTTTTTCTAGGGCTTTCTTTATTGCGTTCTCAATCTCTTTTTCTTTGTAACCTATGTTTTTGAAGACTTTGTGAAGGTGATTTATCTCCTGTTCTAGGTGTTCCTTATCTGAAATCCTTATGGCTCTAGTGGATAAGGTGTTAAGAATTCCTAATTTTTGGTTGGGGTAGTGATGGGAACTGGCGTGAAGGTAGTTTTCAGTGTGGGTCTTTTTTCTGTAAACTGAATGTCCTAATTTACCATCTTCTTTTCTATTTATTAGTATGTCAAGGAAGGGGATGGTGTCATTTTCTTCACGTTCCATTGTGAATTTAATGTCTTTGGATAATTTTTTGATGTGATGGAAGAACTTATTCAACTCTTCTTCCCCATGCAGCCAAAGTACATTAGTATCATCAACGTAACGTTTCCATCTTAATGGTTTCAAGGGATATGAATTTATGGCTTTCTTTTCAAAGTTCTCCATGTAAAGGTTGGCAACGATGGGGGAAAGCGGAGATCCCATGGCCATGCCACTAGGTTGTTCATAGAATTCACCTTGATAGCTAAAGAAAGTGGAGCGAAGACAAACCTCGACTAGTTTCGCTGTTACTGGATCAGCTACCTCTTTGACAAGTAGGATGGCCTCATTAAGAGGGATATTAGTGAATAGAGAGACAACGTCAAAGCTTATGAGGGTGTCATTTGGTTTCAGATTCTCATTTTTAATAGTGTTAACAAAGTCGTTTGAGTCTTTTATGAAGGAGTCGGTGTGACCTACTAGGGGGCCTAGAATCTTAGCAACATATTTGGCAAGCTCGTAGGTGGGTGATCCTATCGTATTGACTATTGGTCTGAGAGGGATTCCTTCCTTATGGATTTTCGGTAGGCCATAAATTCTCGGGGTGATATCATTGGTGGGAAGCAATCTCTTTTTCATCCTCTCATCTAAGTTGGAGTTATTGATGGCTTTCTTTACTTCTTTCATTATCTTTTTAATGGGGTTCTTTGGAATCTTAATGTAACTACCACACGATAGGTGTTCATTCATTTTGGTGATGTAGTCTTCTTTATTCATGATGACCATGGCGCCACCCTTATCTGCTTTGAGAATAATTAAGTTTGTGTTATTTCGAAGGTTGTTAATTGCTATTCATTCTTCTTTGCTAATGTTGCTTTTAGGAGGTTTGGAGTTTCGAAGGATAACTGCATAGTCTTGTCTAATTTGGTCCTTATCTTCATCTGCTAGGGTTTTAATACTATCTTCAATGCAACAAATAAGGTTATCAAACGGAATTGAGGAGGGAGAGATGGCGAAATTCAAACCTTTATTCAGAACGCTCAACTCGGAATGGTTCAGCTCGTGTGAGGAGATGTTCACGACCTTCTTCACGTCATTTTCGTTGTTAGCGTTTTCCTTTTGGCTGAGTAGTTGTTTAAACTTCGAATCTTGCCTGGAGCGAGCCGTTCTGTTGGCATTTTCATCTTTTAGGGCAGTCAGTGCGTTCACTGTTCTCCACACTTCCGGATCTAAGACGTGAGCCAGTTTTAAATGGAGTTTTAGCGCGGATTTGGACAGCAGGTTGAGCGTGTACCTATTCTTCCTGATTTCTCCTCTCAAAATCATTGTGGTTCTTCCGACATTTTCTGAACGAATAGGATCATTTAAAATCCTTGACAAATCCAGAAGATCCAAAGTGGCGATAAAGGGTAACTGTCGATTCACCTGCGGGTACTGGTGGCTTTGGGGAGAAAGCCCTGTTGGCAAACCAGTAGGACCATAAGCAGTCTGCATATAATGTGAAGACCCAGGCAGAGTCGGTGGTGGTTGGAGAGGATAGTAGATCATAGGATTATACCCTAGAACAGGGACGTGACGTTGAGCATTCGCCCCCCAAATGGGATTGAATGAACCTGGATATGGTTGGCCCATACTAGGGGGTATTACAGACGTAGCTGGAAACTGCTGCCCCCCAGTCGATTGAGGAGGATGTTGTATCAACTGATTCCAATACTGGGCCAAGGAGGGAGGTATGTTTTTCCCATAAGGTGGGGTCGGTCCTCCCATCGAAGGTGGTGTTCCAATTGGGGGCAATGTTCCAATTGGGGGTTGTGTTCCAATTGGGATTTGTGTTCCAAAAGGAATTTTCTCATTGAGAGGGGGTTGAGTCATACCACCTTGGTGAAATTGTCCACCAACTGAAAACTGGTAATTTGGAGTGAATGACGGAATAGTGCCACTAGGATTAAGACTGCCAGTGGAAGATGAAGAAGGTCCTTCAAAAGGAAATTGAGGGAGTGTTGGAATAAAATTGGGAAGAGAGTGCCCAGAAGAAGAAGGACCACCAGGAGAGTCGGATGGAGTTTGCGCAGGAGTAGGAATGGAAGCATTCAACGCACGGTATCTAGGTGGTAGTGTTGGATTGACGTTGGGCATTCACGATGTGTTGATTGGAGCAATACTAACCGCAGTAAACTCGGTTGGAACACTCGTAGTATCTGTGAGATGGGACATTTCGGCAGGGATGGTAAAGTGATAGAAGGTGGTCAACGGTATTGTCTCTGGGCTAGAGATTTCGAAGATCACAGGTGGGTTGATTTTGAAAATCACAGGTGAACCTGGACCAAAAATGTCCCGTCGGAAAACACCTGTAGACCAAAAAATATCTTGGCCTTCTATGCCTGGAAAGGGTCCAGCTGGTGATCTAGAAGACGTAACAACTAAGTCTCCAGAAGAATTTAGTCGCATAAATGGTCTCTCAGAATCACGGTGAAGTCGAAAGTCCTCTCGAGTATTTGTAATTCGAAAATGTTCTAGAGAGTTAGTTCATTCCACTTGTGGCGTGGTGACAACTGTGACTTCACTTTGCCGAGGAGATCCCTCAGGTGTACTTGTAGGCAAGGATTGAAAACCTTCCAGATGCTTTGGAGATAAACCCTGATTCTACATGAACGACGTGGAGGAGCTATTGTAAACGAGTGACAAACTTCACGAAGAAAGTCTTATGGTCAACTTTGATAAACAAACAACACGCGCTAGTAAACAAAATCTAGAAAGCAATCACCAAGAAAACAAGACCTTCTAATTCCAAAGCCACTAGTTGGTGATGAAATCCAACGTCGCAACAACGAGACAAGAAGGGGCTGGGCTAGGGTGGAAAAGTTACGCTGATGACCTACTTAACGGACTTACACCCTGGTGCAAGCTCCCACACATAATCATGGGTATACCCTCCAAGGAGCTCTAGTGAGTTTGGTCAATGTCAATTCCAGGTACCATGAAGAATTTCCCCTTCACAGTCACCTCGTGTAAGAACCTAGAAAGATAGGCCACTAAGGTTACCACCAACAACAATAAATCCTGGGGGGACAGTCGACAGTCCGATCCACACGCAAGGGCAGGGTATCTAGCCCAAAATCAACTCAAAAGGCTTCCACTCATCATTGTGGGTATACCTCTGAGTGATCCCCATAATACGTGCAATCTCTACACTGATATCAACAAAGCAGGGTGAGTAACTCTTCCAATATCAATGCGACCTCGTGTTTGACCCTTGTGTGAGAAGGGCTTCCCAGGACAAGATGTTGCAAATGTAATTTAACACTCCTTAACACAAGATGCTATTGTGTGTTTTGTTTTTTGAAGAGTGTATCTCTCTTCCTACTCCAAAGCGCTAGCCTAGCTAAATGTTGGTGTAATAGAGCCCTAGAAAAGAGTTACTAGTTAAATTTTATGATTGCGCAGTGTTATTAAGAGTTGTTGTTTACTCAAAGGAAACAAAGATGAAACTGATGTTGTTTAAGACTCTGACCCAACGATGCATGGATGAGAATGAAATATAGCAATTTTCGTTCAATGAATCCTATGTATGGGAGGGAGAGAGAAGTTTTCTGGATCAAACTTTGAACTACAAGACACAATTTCCTTTAAAATGCAAATGCAACAAATCACGCATCAATAACAATTCTCTATTGCTTCTTTTTCAATAAATTCAACAATTGATTTTCAATGTTTTCGAAGACGAAAAAGATTTTTGAAAGAAAAACTTTGTTCACTTCTCAAAAAGGACCCACACCATAATAGTGAGAGTACAGAAAATAAAAAACCAATGAACAAGCAATGATAAAAACCCAAACCACTCTTTCAATGAAAACAAAAATAACAAGCAAATCAATCTAGTCTTTTCAATTGCATAAGAAAAGTGATCTTTCAAACAATAAGAAAATGATAAAGACCAAGAAACTCAACTTTCAACCGATCGTCGGTCCTCAACCAAACAAGCACACTCAGATTCCATAATCAGAGAGTATATCTTTGCCAAGAGAAGTCAAGAAATGAAAGTCAAGAACAAGTGACAGGAAGAGCCTTTGAAATCCTAAGACTGCTCATGCACGAAAAACAAAGAGAAGAAAAACATCAATCAATGGTCCAAGAAACTCTTTTTAAGCATCTAAACTGATCTGGGCAATTCAAGATGCAAAAAATCAAATCCAAAACTTTGAAAAAATGCGTTCGCAGGATGGCAATATTACACAGTGCGAGAATTAGTGATTCTCGCAGGTGGCTCTTGAGCAGAGTGTGAGAACCTCGCACTGAACCTAAAAGAAGGGTGCAAACCCTATAGATTCTCGCAGGCTACTGTGAGGTGCAGTGTGAGAATGTGTAAAACTTAGTCAAATTTTTGGAAAAAGACACAAAATTTGAAGAGGCCTCTAGACCCAGAGGGTCTATCAGGGTATTTTGATGACTCAGAGATTGATATGAATGGAGAAAGGTAAGACAAGAGAAAATGGCGAAGGAAAAATACCAAAAACCACAAGAAAACGGGTTATATTCCCCAGTAGAGTTGCCAATTTTGTTATCGGACTAATCGGTAGGTGCGGACACTAACAGATCTCCCTAGATCCACTTGGATCTAGAACAAAACAAGACAAGACATGACTCTTTCCCTAAGTTTTGACCATTGAATTAGCTAGTAGGAAGGAACAAATAACATACCTTTATATCACTTCCTAGGGTCTTTGTTTCTCCCGCTTCACTCCGGTGCTCTCGTGAGGTCAAGACCAAGACAACACAAACCAACCAAAGTTAAGATAGAACAATATATTCAACTGTCAACTTATGTGTATGATCAAGGAATTACACAATAAAGTGAGAATAGCTTTATGGGAAAGGGACATGCTGCTGTATCATATTAATTGAAAGTAAAGATTACAACCTGATTGCCTTGATGTTGCAAGCTTCCTTTCGATGGATCTTGGCTCCAACACACACACTTGCTCAATCCTTGTATGAAGAAGATCAAATCCTCTTGATAGACTTGCTAGAGTCTCCAAGCTCCTGTTCAAGCCAAGTTCTTCACACAATTCTTTCACCAATTCTCCAATGAATCTTGCTTAACATTTTCCATGAGAATTCCCTCAATATATAGGAGAGAATGAGATAGTTACTTGGATAAGA
>JASDQU011506936.1:5653-18630 GCA_032191745.1 Picea mariana
AGGGTCATGATAGGGGTAAGGAGATCAGGCTCTAATAGCCCTACCGAAGAGATCACCATGTCAACTACCGTATCCAAATCATCAGAAGTTGAAGTCATGGGAGACAGCACCACATAATTGACCTATAGAAGGGGTGATATCGACTGCATATAAGACCCGATTAGGGAGGTTATTGGGTTGATGGTCAAGTCAGGGCCAACAAACGAAAGTTGATCAATAGTCACCATTCTTCCATCGTGCAGGAAAGATATCACATGGAAAAAAGTGGACACAATAGCTTTCATGGAATAGACATAATCTCGCCCAAGGAGTAAATTGAAATCCAAGGGGTCCTGGACTACCATAACATCAATAAAGACTATTTTCCCTCCTAAAGTTACCAGAAACTAAGGAAGGATCCCTAAAGGGTGATTGGTTCTTCTATTGAAGGCGAACAGAGTCTGGGTAACCAAAACAAGCTTAGGATAACCCAAAGCTTGCCAAGCAATAGAGGACAAAATACTAATGGATGAACCTTCATCTATCAGCGTATGAGGAACGTCCCGACCACAAACCTGAACTAGAATATTAAAAGGAATGTGAGAGGGGAGATGAGGTTTAGTTATCCCACCCCAATTAAAAAGGATGGCCTCATTACTTGGAGGGGTTTTCGCATGAGAAGGAGAAATTCCCCCCGGCATGGTAGATCTTGTATCAACAAGAAAAACATGGGCAGAATCAGGTTTAATCTCTAACAGGGGAGTAGGATCGATCGAATTGACCACCTTGGCACTCTTCAGAGGAAGAGTGGGATTGACCGATGATCTAACCGGAGCAACCACTTTGGAACTCTTTGGATGAAGGGTGGGACTGACCGATGAAGGGACTGGATCAGTCACTTTGGCACTCTTCGGATGAAGGGTGGGACTAACCGATGAAGGTACTGGATCAGACACTTTGGCACTCATCAGAGGAAGAGTGGGATTGACCGATGAAGTAATTGGAGCAACCACTTTGGCACTCTTCAGAGGAGGAGCGGGATTGACAGATGAAGTCACCAGAGCAACCACTTTGGCACTCGTCAGAGAAGGAGTGGGATCGATCGATGGTGGAATCAGATTGACGACTTTGACACTCTTCGGATGAAGGGTGGGACTGACCAATGACGGGACTGGATCAGTCACTTGGGTTTCACTTTCTAGATGAAAAGTGGGGCTGATTGATGACATAATGGATTAGCTACTTTGGTGAGTGGTTCAATTGAGGATGAAACTAGATTGACCACCAAATCAATCGAATTGACTGGAGATAGAACCAGATTGACCATTCCATCAACTAAATATGGGTCGGGGGAAATCTTACAATAACCAGTTGGAAGTTGAATCTTTTCCAAAAGAGAAGAAGCATCATCCATACAAGGACAAAGGTGAGAATAATGATCACCTATGCATAACATACAAGGGAATTTGACAGTTGTCTTCTTCTTACCGACCTTAACGTCACTAGTTGACGGGGTATCATCGGCATGACCAGCAGGGGCCAATGATGTGGAGGACCACACTTCTAAGACCTTTGGAATACCAGGGAAATCCCTCATAAAGTGGTCACCTTTACAAAGACTACAAGGGAATTTGGGTCTCAGATTCTTCATTTTAATCGTGTTGACCTCATCAACACTCCCAATACTATTAATAGTAGATGGTTGTTTGGATCCAAAATTTGATGTAGTTGGAGGTTTGGTCCCTTTCTGGTTCTTCTTCTTCTATTTTTGTTTCTTCTTCTTCTTATCAACCTGGCTACTCACTTTAGAGCTTTCACTAGCCAAAGAAGGAGAAATGGAAGGAGACCTGATGGACGAAGAAGGTGAAAGGTCGACATGAGGTTGATATGTGGGTGGTGTGCTTACATCTGAAGCATCTGCATTCGAGATGACTAGAGTGGAAAAAAACCATACCAATAACCCAATTGTGAGACCTGGAAGGCTCAAAGTAGCGATGTAAGGAGGACCAACGTTTTCGTAAGAAGGAAAAACAAAGGGTTCCCCTGGAAAAGGGGTTCCTTCATTGGTCATCCTGGGAACTGACGCCATAAAAATAAAGATCCAACCTAGATTCTGCTAGGGAGAACAAACAGCACATGCTAAAAATATAGTGAGCAAGCAAGCAAACAAAATCTTCTCACAATGAGCACACTAGTTGGTGATGAAATCCAACGTCGCAGGAACAAAGTAAAAAGGGGCTGAGATAGAGCGGGTGGAAAAGTTACGTTGACGACCTGCTTAATGGACTTACACCATGGTACAATCTCCCACACATAATCATGGGTATACCCTCCAAGGAGCCCGAGTGAGTCTAGCCAACGTTAATTCTAGGTACCGTGAAGACTTTCCCCTCCACATTCACCTCATGTAAAGACCCTAAAGAGATAGGCCACTAAGGTTACCAACTACAACAGTGATGCCTGGGGAAACAGTCGACAGTCTGATCCACATGCAAGGGCAGGGCATCTAGCCCGAAATCAAATTGAAAGGCTTCCACTCATCATTGTGGATATACCTTCAAGCGACCCCCATAATACACGCAATCTCTACACCAAGACCAATAAAGCAGGGTGAGTAACTCTACTAGTCTCAATGCAACCTCAGGTTTGACCCCTTTGTGAGAAGGGCTTCCCAGGACAAAATGTAGCAATTGAATTTCACCGCTCCCTAACACAAGATCGTATGTTTGTTTGCAGCTTTGGAAAGTTATCTTTCACACCTATTCCAAAGCCCTACAACTAATCTAATGTAGGTTTGCTACCAAAAAATGTAAAAATGTCTAATCAATTTTAGTTTAGCACTTGATTTTTAAATCTCTTGTTACTCAAAAGGAAAATGGCGTGGACAATATGGTGTTTTGACCGACTCGAAAGTTATGCAAAGATATGAAGATGCAATATTTTCATTTTGATGAAAGCTATGCTACAAGAAGGAGAAAACATTCATCATTTCAGATGCACAATGTCCCAAAATGTCAAAAAACATGCAATTCCGCTACTTTAAACGCAAGCATTCAAGGAAGACAATAAAATGCGAAGAAGAATCCAAGAAAATATAGGGAGAATAGAGAAACCACTCAAAACTTAATTGCTTGGGAAAATGACCTCAAAGATCAAATGGAATGGTGCATAGACCTTTGAATTTCCTCACAAAAGCTTCCACTCAGTCAGATAAATGAGAAGAAAATAGTAAGTTGACTCTAAATCAACAAAGACAAAGAGTGACTTCTAGGTAAGGAAGAAAAATGTCAAAATTCCAAACAAAAGGTGATCAATTCTTAGAAAGCAGAGTGTTGAAGGCCAAATCAAGGATGTACTAAGATGATAAGACTCTGAGCAAGTGCCAAAAACAAAAATTGAACCTTTCAGAAGGAAACCCTGAAGGATTTTTCACAGAAAAGGGGTAGCGCTCTAGTGTAAGGGGAACCAGAGTGTTCCAACACTCTGTGTAAGCCTAGTAGGGAGCGCCCGCACTCTGGTAGCAAGGGTAGGGGGGCGTTGGCCTCTAAAAAATTCAGAAAAAATGACCAGAAAGTCAAAAAATCAAGAAAACTCAATCAATCAACTTGAAGGTGATGAAATCAAGAGCCAATCAATCAGATCTAAGAATCAAAGACAGTATCGAGAAGTTCAAGAAGTGGGAAAAGGGCCAAAACAAGATCTAGGAAAGGAAACAAAAATCAGAGCTCCTCCCTAGTGGAGTCGCCAATTTCTGTTACAGGAGAATCCCCCTATGGACAACTAGATTCTCTCTTGGTATCTAGACCCCTAAAACCAAAACAAAAAGGGTGTTATCATTGGTCATTGACATCCTTTTAGATCTAATTAAGCTAATGTATGAAGAGGAAGAAGAAAAGTGTACCTTTTTAATGGTGTTTTTCCTCGCACAGTCCAAGTTGAGCTTCGATCTTAAGCTCCTCGATAAGTCCTGTAGAACAAACAAACATACAACAAACTTCCTATTCTACTGAGATTAGCTCAAAAATAGATCTATCTACTAGAGACAAGTTCATGTGGAACAAACACAAACTTGAAAGAAACAGGCCAAGCGTGTATGTATATTAATGAGAACAAATGAAGAATACTTACAATCCTCTGATGAAGGTGCAGTAGCTTCTTCCAGCTCTCCTTGTCCAACCCCTTTGCTCAAGTAATCTACATTTATTATGCTTCAATGGAATCTCACTTATAGAATCATAAGTGTTGTGTAATTCTCAATCTCCATATATGTACTGTATGTTGCCTATGAGATCATAGGTTTCATACCTCCAATCTTTTCATGTACCTTTCACCATGATAAGGCCTCCTTATATAAGCTTGGAGAGACCCAACCACTTGAGATATCTTTGTGACAAGTTGAGGATTCCTCTCCTTTAGTTGTGGATCTTCCCTAAGATCATGCCTTGAACTCATATTTGAATCCAACCAACTTCAGAGATTGAGGGGATTCTTCCCTGATTTCCTCCAACAAACAAAATTTCACCCAAAAAAGGCCAGCACTCCCTCAAAAGGGACACAGAGATTTGGAACGCTCCCCTAGAAGAGGGTACAGAACACTAGCTCTCCCTGACAGTATGTAGGGGAGCGCTCTTTTCCAAATGTGACTTTTGAGTGGCTTTTTCGGTGGCAAAAGGCTCATACTCCTTGTCAATTGATTTCTCCTCTTCAAAACTAGCCTTTGAGGTGTCTTAAGTGTCCTTATGATGTCGTTAGAGGCACTACATAGGCAATATGGAAGTATGATGTTTGCGACACTTGTGGTCAAGATGTGACACTTGCGGACAAGATGCGATACTTACAACACTTGTAATGACGACACTTGCAACACTATTGAAGTGAGTAATTTTGATGTGTAACACTCATTCTTTTGTGCATATGGATACCTGTAAGGCCTAATGTTAGGCGGTACACTTCCTGGATTCAAATGAATAGCATGGTCATGGTCTCAGTTAGGTGGAATACCCTTAGGCATTTCACCAAATACCTTGGAATGGTTGTTGATAATTATTTAGAGATCTGATGGAGTCAGGGCTATAGATGTTTGAACATCAAGTGAGCACAATTATGAAATTACACCCTGGTGTCCCATTTTGAGTATTTTTCCATGTTATTAGAGCTTGTCACTTTAGATGGTTTCCCTTGGATACCTCTAAGCTCAATTTCCTTATCATTTGAGGAAAATCTCATAAAAAGATTTTTAAAATCAAAGGCGACTATTCCCAGTGATTACAACCATTGGACCACTAATACAACATCAACACCCCCCATTTAGATGGAAATCATGAGGTTATCCAGAAAATACTCCCCCAAGTTGAGCTTAATACTATGGCATTTCCCTGAACAATTTATGGTACCTCCATCTGCAACCATTACTTGAAACTCTGGTGCAGGATATACAAAACAATTGAGATCTTTTGCTAATTTGTAATTGATGAAATATGGGTGATACCTGAATCAATCAATACTATTACCTTTTTCTTTTTGATGTATCCTTGTATCTTGAGGGTTTTTGAAGTAGTGATACCGGCCAAAGCATGACAAGATATTGTTGGAGTAGTCTCTTCTAGATTTGGGTCGTGTGATGGTTCCAATTCTTGATCTTCATCCTCTTCACAGTCTATGTAGAATAATTTATTTTCACTGCATTTATGCCCCTTACTGTGCTTGTTTTCACAATTGAAACATAGTCCTTTTGCTCTTATTTCATCCATTTGTTGAGGTGTCAACCTTATTGGTTTAGGTAAACTATCTTCTTCCTCTTCACAATCTATGTAGAATAATTGCTTCTCACAGCATTTATGCCTTTTACTGTACTTCTTGTCATAATTGAAACATAGTCCTTTTGCTCTTGTTTCATCCATTTGCTGAAGTGTCAACCTTGTTGGTTGAGATACGGTTGTCTTATGACCCCCAAAACGATCTTTGCCTCCAATGATATACTTGTGTGTAGCCTTATTTTTGGCATGAATATGACAAGAATTTTGCATAGCTTCCATAATAATTGTAGGTTATATTAAGAAAAGTTCATGTTTAATGTCTTATTTTAATCCACCCATGTAAGATTCCATCAAGTGTTCATCACTTAGGTTATCCACCCTTGTGGCTAGTACTAGGAATTTCTAATTATATTCTTCAAAATCACCTAACTATTTGATTCTTGTCAATTGACTTAAGTAGTCGTGTTACCAAACTTTCCCATATTGTGCTTCTAAGTCTCTTGTAAATAAACCCCAAGTGTAGTGATATAAAGGGGGTTGTCTTTTCACTATCCATTGATAAAATTGATATGGTTTTATCTCAAAGTTCAAGGTCGCTATGTGAATCCTTTTCTTATCATCCATAATATTATGTAGTTCAAAATATTTCTCTGTTTGGTTCACCCAAGTAAATACCTTTGTACCATCAAACTTCTTTAATTCAAGTTTGGGAAAGTTGAATTTAGGACCCCCACCAGAATTAACTCCACAATTAGAGTTAGATTCACTAAATGGATTATAATTGGAAGTTTGTTCAACATGAGTACTACCTTTATTTTCATGATTCCATTCCATTTTGATGTCTCCTTTATGGAATCTCCCATCTATAGCTTGAGATATCACGGAAGACATATTTTCCATTTCCTTCATGGAAATTTGTATTTCTTTTTTTATGTCATTCTTATTTTCTTCCATCTTATTTTCCATATCATCCATATTGTTTTTTATACCCTCCATATTGTTTTCCATGTCAACCATCTTCCCTTCCATTACTTGAACTTTTCTTTGTGAGTTTACCCAATTATTAGACTTTTCACTCACATTCTAAATTTGTTCCTCCAATGTGGACAACCTATTCTGTATGTCCTAATTTTATTCTCGAGTCATAGATGAGACTTATGGAGGTTTATTAGGTGTTTTCACCTTTTTGGGACCCATATGGAGTAATAATAGTAATAATCCTCTATTTTATATATATCACAAATTTTAAATCACCCAAAAAAAATATTCTAAAAATAATTATGCCAATTGTAAGTTACGTACCTTTAAAAACCTTAATTTGCAGTTTCTCCTCTTGGCTGACCTTTCTTCTAGTGTATATCTAAAATTTTGGTCCTTCTAAGTCTACAGTTTCGACCCGTAGTAATCTGAAAATTTTTTTCTCCAATGTCACACGTCTGACCAAAATTGGATGTGACGAGTGGAAGTTATAGTAATTTCTCCACACCTTGCTGATTTTTGGCCTTTCCAAGAGATCTCACTTGTATAGTGTGCCTTGCACAAAATAATTGATATAAAATTCTAAAATTTGTACCTAAGATACTATAGATTGTCCACTATCCAATGGAACTAGTTGTTGTAGGAAAATTCCCTTGCAGACAGGTGAATTCCCTCTTGGATCTTGGACCCCTATGACCAAGACAGAAAAGTGCTAACTTTGAACACTGACTTTCCTTTAAACATAGCTAAGCTAGTCAATAGAGAAGAGGAAGAAAGTATGAGTACCTTTTTACGAAACTTGTCCTCACTCAGTCTAAGTTGAGCTTGATCTCCAAGTCCTTTAACGAGTCCTGCAATCCAATAAATAGCAAAGACAAAGCATACTTTATATTCTACCATGATTAGTTTAAAGCTAGATTTATCCAAAAGACAAGCTCATGCAAATGTACACAATATTGAAGGAAACAGACCAAGCACATGTATTAATGAGAACAAAATAAGGTGCTTACAAAGTGTAGATGCAAATGTAGTAGCCTCACCAAGCTCTCCTTGTCCAACCCCTTGCTCGAACGATCCACAATCAAAATGACAATACTTTTCACTGATTATCCTCCCCTTTTCACCATGAGAATGCCTTCTAATATATGCTTTGAGAGGATTAAGCACCTTAGATATTCTTGGGATGAGTTGAGGATATTACTCCATCAGTTTTGGAACTCCCCTTATATCTATCCCTGGACTTGGATTCAAGCCAAAATGACTCAGATATTTCTCAGTTGTCCTTAGAGATAAGGGGGATTTGTCCCCAAGATTTGCTCAACAGATCGGTGCTCCCTCAAAGTGGGCCACAGAGCATTGCAGTTCTCCCTTCTAAGAGGGAAAGGAGTGCTAGCGCTCCTTACAAGTGGGCATTGGAGCGCTGATCTCCAAAAATTCTTTTATGATGGTAATTTCTCAAGGCAAAAGTTTGTAATCTTTGTCGAAAGATATTTTTTAATCTTCTAACGAATCTTAGATGATATCTAAAGTGTTCTTATGATGTCTTCCACAATGTGACACAAGCAAGATGACAGTATGATTTCTGTGACACTTGCGATAATGACAATGAGACATCATCGAAGTGAGTAATTTTGACGTGTAACAGATTTCCCCCCAAAGTGCGAGGTCAAAAGATGGAAACTAATGACTGAAGTACTTTGTAGACTGTCGAAGCAAGGGTATGGAGTTAGAGAACCTGGTAGAATATTCAAACAATCATCAGACAAATGTTATGACATGTTTCAAACCCAAGGCATTCATACCTATGCTTGAGTGATAAAGGACTTTCAAGGTATGGTCGTCATAAAATACACTACGGATCCATAATCATATTGACTGAAAGGTATAGCCACCAAAGATACAATGTGGATCTATACTTCCATGACATGAACTAATCGTAGCCACAAGAATTACACAGTGGATCTAAGAGATGACAAAACATAGACACGGACCAATACAAAGTGGATCTATGTGACAGTATATATATAAATGTGCTCAAATGATCTCCTTTCGCAGCCTGGGTAAAGTAGATATCAGAGTGAACACTCAACCCAGGGTCTTCTTATCGATCCCGATGTGGTATGAATCTAGCCATGTGAATGTATGTGTTGATGTTGAACATGGTAGAAACCACTTGATTATCGGTCATTGAGGAAACCGTTAACAAGTGAGAGGAAAATCAACATTGATGTCAATGACTCCCAAGGTACCCTAGTACAATCCAACGAATGTGAATAGATGAGATGAATTCAAAAATTCATGGAATCATCCGATCAGAATTCAATGATGTAAACCTACTGTCGGAGGTGAGGAGGCCTGCCATTGAGGCATGCAAGTCCCAAGTTACTAACTAGTTTCTAATTCTAATTCCTGGATGATGTATTGAAGTCGACAGGAAAAGACTCGTCGAAGGAGGGCCTTGATGTATCCCCCATAAACGACATGAAACTGACATAGAAATGTAAGATGGTGAGTCAAATGAGTATGGAATAACACGGGTAATGAAACTGGAAATTTTTTATGGTTGACTCTCGAGGTGGATACTTCCCTTTAACACTGAGGCACAAATGGAAAAAACACGACATGGACGAAAACATAATGTAGTGGATACTATGAATTTCGTCGGGTGACCCAAAGGAGTAAAGAAGCTCAAAGAATTGGTTCAGTGAGAGGTTCAGCAGGTTAAAATGTATGTGAAGAAAATGTGTCGTGTTCAAGGGAGACTGCAAGAATGACCTGTGATGTTTCCCAAAAAATGGCTTGGCTTGCTTCCTTCAATTTTTCCCCCATCTAGATAGACGAGTACCTCTTTTTATTTTTAAGAGCTCAAGGAGGATAACACATGATCGATATAAATTAACTTCAATAAGTTCCTCTTCTTTTGTTTAATGAACCGGAAGAAGTAAGGGTTCGGTCCCATATAAGCCCTTCAATGTGTAAGTTTTAACGAGTCCAGAGAAGGAAAACTCGGTTGTTTTTCATGTTTAGAGAGTCTGAAAATAACTTAAAGTTGACTCCAGGGTTGTCCTTTTTCGTAATATTAGTCTCTAAAGTCTGAAAAAGAGATAAACTACCACTTAGGAGACGCCCTTTCAAAACCTTTTAAATGAGTGTGAAAGGAAGCAAGATCACTCAGCAATCTTTTCATGTTTAGAGAGTCTGAAAAGAGCTTAAAGGAGACTCTGGGGGGTCCTTTTTCGTATATCCTTACGAGTCCGAAAAAGAGATAAAAGTCTACTCGGTTACGTTCTCATGTTTTTTCAAGCGTGAAAAGGAACTAAGACCATGCTCGTCAGTGTGACAAGGTCAAATGGAATAACACCGCTTCGAAACCTACAAGTGATGACAAATATGCAAATGATTTTAAAACCCAAAATAGACTATAGGTTAGAAAAAAATGAATTCTATATCAATGAAATAGGGTTAAAAAATGTTTTTACCCTTTCATTTGTGCCAAAATATTCTAGCAGTGGTAAATTTGACTTTGGAGAGATATTTTGAAGTTATTGGCATCGAAGCTACGGTCATTTGTTTCCACTTTCGTTCGGATCAAGTTGATCTTTAACTCTTTCCAATCATTTTGTACGGTTTAAAATTTCATTTTAGGTAGTTTGTTATTTCATCTTGGGCGCCCTAGGAATCCCTAGGCGCAGAAACAGATCAGTGTCACTCAAAGGGCTAAGGGGAGCACCGACCGTGTTTTTGATGCCCTAATATGCACTCCAGGAGAGCGCTATCACTCTATGTATGCATTTAAGGGAGCACCAGCGCAGAATGAAAAAATAAATTGATATTTAAGCTAAAATTACCCAAAAATTTTCTATGGCGAGATGATTAATCGCTCTTAATGGAATGTTCTTGCAGTTTGCATTGATAAAATCCATGATTGAGTGGAAGGCGTGCGAGCACAAGCTCGACGACATAGCCGCGTTTCAAAACCCACAAACAAGGGACGCTTTGAGGAATTGTGGCCTCCTCAAGTACTTAAAACTGCAAAACATGAAAAAGGAAGTCCTTTTACTTAAGTATATGATTGGGTTGTGGAATGATGCCAAACAGGCTTTCCATATTGGGTCGGAAATGCTCAAAATCTAGCTAGAGGACGTATACTTTTTTACCATCCTCCAGAAGAGAGGGGCTCCTATCATTTTATCAGGACAACAGGCAGTTCCAGTGCCTGTCAAAGTGTATGTGGAAAATCATTGTATTCAGAGTTCGTGATTGGTTGGAGGTCGAATCGTGATCAAAGAGGTTAGAGATTTTCCTCTTCGATCCATATTGTTTTACATCACCAATTTGACAGGTAGCACCAGTGCACATTTGGATTCAGGATCCCAAATGTCTTATGCTCTACAATGCGTGGAGCCAAGGTTGTTCAACTGGAGTGTAGCTTTCCTTCACAATGTGAAGGATCAAACTACAAAATGCAGGACGGGGAAACAAAAACAATTTGGGTATGGTTCCTTTTTGATTTCATTCTTTCTAGAGTGAATCCCACAGATGCAGCCACAAATCGCGTTGATAGCGTGATCGGTGGGTGAACCATGCATGGAAAGGTGGATGAGTTTGTCTCCAAGGTTGGGAAATGACTCAGAATTTAAATTCACAACCGACTTCTTTGCTTGGTTGAGACGTCAATTGATTGTCATTGAGGACTTTCCATACGCCGGATTAGATTTTCGAGGTAGCTTGGACTTGGTGCTTCCAGATGGAATAGACTGGGATGCGTCAGGTATGAAACCAAAAACCTTGTCAAGTGTTTTTCTTTGATTTTGAAGTTTATATTATTTTTATGTGTACACAGTGGGGTTGTTAACAGATGCATTGTTTCATCATGCAGACAGAGGTGCAACACATCTGGTAGAGATGTCGGCACTAGGGAGTCGCGGAGATGCACAGATAGATGTATAGCATGAGGTAGTGGTGGGGGGTCTCTGGGAGGTTGAGAGGAATCTTTGTGGTCTTACGATGGGTGTCCCTCCTCTCAAGAGGTGATATGTACCCCTACATTTACATAGTGGCGCAAACCCTCTGCCCTCGGGCCGGGATCCACACAGGATCTTCACTAAAACCATGCCAAGGGTTAATCAAACCCTTTATTTAAGCCACAAAGGACTTCAGGTTTCAGGATTTGGAGAGTCCCGATGTATTTCCACAACTCTTGGCAAATGCCAAAATGCGAAACGTCAACGAAGGTTGGCTCCTCCAACATGAAAAGCACATGAGTTTCTACTTTCAGGGTTTTGAGCGAACAGCCAATAGTCGTTCCTCTTCCCTTATGATTCCCCGAACTCTGAAATGTCAGAATGCCAAAATGGGCTCAACGTCCTAAGGAATGTGAGATCGATGGCCTTTCGAGATTTTTGTTGAAGCTTGACCCCTCCTTTTACTTCCGTCGCACATACCTTCTGACTAAGAATTGGGACCCACCTTTTCGATGTTTCCCTTTTTGCGATTTTGGGAGTTGCGTTGACCATGCAACTCTACCTCTTGAGTCTCAAAACCCCAAAACCTGATTGGTGCCAACGGCTATTTCCCCTCGACCTTTCGGGAATTTTTCCTTTCCCTCTTCAGGATTTCGTGAACCGAGAGTTTGAAACTCTCGATTCCAAAGTCACTGCCTCCTCTACTTCCCAAACTTCGGAAAACCGAAATGCCGAAATCCCACACCAAAGGTACACCACGATTCGCAACTTTGGGATTTTCAATGCAAAGAGTCCTGGTTCCTTATCATCGGAATTTTCGGTATGCCGAACCCCGAATTACCGAAATTCCAAAATTCCACACTTGATAATCCTTTTCACGACCCAGAAATTTGCGTGACCAAGGATTTTGGCCTGCTCTCCAAACTTGCGAATCCTGAATCCCCAAAATGGTCTGATGGCTCAAACAGATCATGATCAATGGTCCACGTTGATTCTTGATGTCAGGGTGACAGATTCATCCAACTCCTAACCACCTTACAGCTCTTCTAGATCCTACGGTCCTTGCGACTTCACGATTTCTCCACAGATAATTCTGACCACCAGATGCACTCTTCAATGACCCCTATCCAAACAACTCAGTGTTCTCCCTCCTAAACTTAACTTCTACAAGACGATTTCAATCCCTGTCTCCCTTTGAGCACTTCAAAGGTGTTATCCTTCCTGAGCTTTCACTTGTAAACTCAAGCTCCCCAAAAGGATCCCTGCTCGCACTCCTCGTGGAAAACCCTCAAATAACCTT
>JASDQU011506937.1:2716-13136 GCA_032191745.1 Picea mariana
TATTTTCCCACCATCATCCAACCTCTGCTGCTATCAAAAGATTTTTCACCAACTTCCCTTGGACCAAACTTTGAAAAAATATTTGTTACATCCATAGCAACATGTTTGTCCTTCCTACAATCTCACCATTCCACTCTAGAATTAAGTTTGTGATCAACCCTTGATTTCTCTAGCGGGAACATTGCAACTTCATTTATTTTTAACTACCATGATAACCAACCAATGGATATTTACCTGAGCAACTTGCTTCCATCTCTAAACTAAGGTGTCCATGCTTCTCCATTCACTTCTAGAACTATTATCTTGAATAACATACCAGCTGGGAACTAACCGTACCTTTGGTAACATACTAGTTGGGCACCAACCGTACCTTTGGTAACATACCAGCTGAGAACCAACCATACCTTTGGGTCGAACACTGGTACCTCATGGATTGACTATAACTTGTTGTACCCCAGGGTCTAACATCAACATAAATATTGAACAATTGACCATCTTGTGGACATATTTCCATCTATCGAGACACCTAAGTACCCAACCACGGTGCTTGCTAGTTGTCTAGGAAAATAGTTTGGATACATGATGTATCCAAGTCAATGTTACATCTTTATGCACTTCCAATGAGGACTTATAATGCAACATTAATCAAACAATATTTCATCAAGGAACAATTAGAAGGAAAAAAACATAGTCCTATCTTTCCCTTTTATCTACTACACACCTTACCAAGTAGACTTATGTGTAATTTTTTCATTATATAGTATTTCCACACAGGGCTACAAAACATGAGCAAGAGATAATGATACATATGAAATCAATTCATAACTTTATGTTCTTCTGTAGTTGTTCACATGTTTGGAGTCTTCATCTACATATTTGATCTATGGATCTTTAGTGTCATTGTCCAATAATTGTCTTGGATTTCCATATTCATCTGTGATTTTTTAGAGTAGCTAATTCTAACCACTACACTTCATAATGAGTTAGATAGGCTCAATAGAATCCTAAGGATTTTTCTACAACTCCATTACGGGTCTATACCAGCATGCAACAATTGATCCAATGAATTAACCATGATTTTATCATGAACACAAAGTGACACTTCAATACTATTTTTATGATTTTAACATGCCTAGTTCTCAACATATCACATGCCATACTTTCCATGCATCAACACTTATGAAGTGAAATTAACCTCATTTTTCAATATCCTTATGGTTTCTTTCTTGGGCATTTCTTTGAGTAGCTTGTATATCCTTTTCAATCACTACAACATGCATTCAAACTTCAAATCGACCTCTCAACAACAAATACACCATGCTCTAATGTTTTCCACTTTTCAACTCATATGTTTCTCAAAGACTTTACTCAAGATGATGCACATTCATTGTCAAGATGACGAGCTACTTATTTGCCTTTGAATTCTTTGAAGTCTCGATTTTGTTCAACAATGACCTATTCTGCAAACCAGTGGAGCCACTCTGCATTATTGAGGGAGAGTTTTCATATTCCTTCAGGCAAAAGAGGCTCCATGCTCTTCTGCAAACATGCACATACTTGTTTTCTTTTTTTGGATCTTCCACATGTTTGTTCAATGTTTCTCTTGGATCTCCATACTTTTCTTGTCATTTGTTAGAGTGGTGAATTCTAAAAAAATAATTTCACTACCACATTTAGATGAGTCATGAATATTAATCCAAAACTTTCTTATTACCACCATCTCACATCCACATGCCTATACATATAGAAATATTTGACAATTATTCTTTCAAAAACCATCACACTTACCAAAAACAATAGAAAATGAAGAACTTTTTTATTATGAAGAAGGTTGGCCTGATCTTGTTCCCCAAAAATTCGAAATCCAATTAATCTTGCACTTCCTCCTTGTAATTGGATGCATTAATAAAGCGTAGTCTATTTTCAACAACTCCATATTTTGTTTGCTTCCATCACTCCCAATGTAAAACCCATGCATATTTTTGCACTACCCAACAAGCTATCCAACTACTCTAGATGATGCAAAAATAGAAACCTTAAATACATACAACAAAGATAAAAAACTACAAGAAGTCACTTTTTCAAAATGAAGCAGAAATGATGGACGAGAATATTTCCCAATAACGACGCCTTTCATCTTGTGAATCCAACATATATCATGTCCTTTATTCCATCCAAAGTATAATAAATCCTCAAAAATACACAAATTTATCACCACAAATACGCAATTGTTCTAAGTTCTCCTTTTCTGCGCCAGTCAATCTAATAACATCCCAGTTATGATCAATATAGTAAGTCCTTGATGAAGCATTTTAATGAAAGGGATATTATATCATACCCTAGTGGTTGAAACAAGAATGGAGCCGTCCACTGCTGATAATATCCCCCAACAAAATTGTCTTCATTCAAAAAAATCCTCACTGTAACGACCCTAGTTCGATAAATGTTTAAAGATTATAAAGTAAAACTGATTAGGGGATTAATTGTGGTAACAAGTTAGTAATTAAACAAAGATGATTTACTGATCTTAATAAAGTGAGTTATTAATTAATTAAAGAATATAATTGTGGTTAACTAGGTAATAATTTAACTACAGATCACATTTAATGACCCGAGAAATAAATCTAAGAGATCAATGATATATGATATAAAATGGTTGAGTATGCAGGAAGGGATAACCTGTTCATCCCGAGAAGATAAAACATTAAAGGAAGGATAAGGGACAGGCACGGGGGTGGTTGAAGAAGTAACTGCATGGGTCGGTGAAGGAGGAATAAGGGAAGGGGGAGACGGATTCTGAGGAGGGGGATTTCCTGTGAGCAGAGAGTTTTTAGCTGTGGATTTTGATCAGTTGAGGCATCGAGTTGCTAGAGGTTTTGGGCACGGGGGCCAGGATATCCGTAGATATCCTGGAGCTAGGTAGTTTTTCCTAGTTGGCAGGGAGGACAATAGTTTTGGGCAGTTATTCTTTGTTTGTGGCAGGGTTGATTTGTGTATCAGGTAGCAGGAAGGCAACAACAAGGCAACAAGGCAACAAAAATTAGCATCAGAACCAGTTAATTTGTTAAGTTATGTATTTATTTCATTCTGCCATGAAATCATTATTCATTGATAAATCTAAGTTACTGAAGTTGTTGTTATGAAAATCAATATTATGCTATGAAGTCATTCTCTCAGTTATGAAATGAATTGCTTATGAAAGTAAATGATGTTTAGAATTATATGGTTGTTATATATGGTATCAGAGCGTCTTAGTTCGAAATCTGGACCTAAGGGCCAAAACCCCGAGTGTTAACTCCAGCCACGCTTAAACTACAAACAAAACACGTTCAGTTTGACCCAATATGACTGATACAGTATCCGAAAATATACAGGTAGTACCCCTACCTTACCCAAGTAAATAATCTGATATATCGCAAGCAACAACTTTAGGCAATACCCTTTAACTGGATCATGAATGGATAATACAGTCTTAGTCTGAATATTTAAAGGAATTCCCTTTAAATTAAGTGATAGCAAACCAGATAGTTGGAGGATCACTTTCCACAAAATGGCTACCCTTAAAGAAGTCAGATAAAGCTATTAAGCACGAAAAGAGAGTTGATAATTTAATGTTATTTGAGCATTATTTGTCAATAAAGTTTCGGGTAAGATAGACACCTGAAATCGAGGAAAATGTCGAAGGGAAGCTTCTATTGAAGGCTTGAAGTTGGAAAATTTAATGAATGCACGAATTATACTAAATAAAATGCAAGAGGATATTCTCAAGACCTGGGAAAGGCCTACTTCACCTCGAACTTACCTAAATGAGGAACTGCCAATGCACAGCCGAAAATAGAACTTTAGAAGACTTGTATGGTGCAGGAACAGTGAAACTAGTTGCCTGTATTAGCCTCGGTGAATTTTAAATAATGTAAAATCTCATGAACAATAGGCCAATATAAATTTTAACCATGCCAAAGAGAGAAATTTTACACCACGTAGAGTTTCATGCAACTAATCATTATCCCAAAGGAGAGCTGCCTATTATGCAGGAGAACGGATCTGAGTCGTCAGATCTCGGGCGAAATCCCATCAGCCGTTAGATCTCGAGAAGTTGCGCAGGGTTTAAGTCCTAGTGCGCAGAGGAGGAGTCCTGGAAGAGTCATCGGGATATCAGAGTCATTGGGGTTTTGTTAAGCCGAAGAATCGAGACCTTGTGGTTCTCGAAATCCCGAGAAAGGATCCTAACCATTGATCTTGGCAGGACACGCGTCAGCATTCTGGGGAGGCATCGGGATTTTACCCATCGGGGATTTCAGGAGTGTGGAATCGTTGCGTCAAGGAATTGCGACCCGCAATTTCTTGATAGGATCAGAGTCGTCCAAACAACAGTGACACGTGGCAAGAGATCCCGAAGAGTCGGGGATCGGGAAATTGGGGTTTTCGAAGACAAAGAAACCTCGTCACTGGGAATCACGATCCGCGATATCCCGACAGTGACATAAGCATTGTGGGACCACCAGAGTCAGAGTGGAAGACAGGTGTCCGTCATTCGGGAAGAGTCAGGAACTCTGTGAGCAAGAGGTCGGGAAATCCGTAGAGAAAATCCTGATACAATCAGAGCCGTCCATCTGTGGGACAGGTGGAAACCATCGAGAACCATCGGCGTTTGGCCCCATCGGGAAATCGGGAATCCCGGGGACATGATGTTTAGGCACTTTGAATTCGTGATCCGCGAAACCCCGATGAGTGGGGGCCAACTGTCGTCACAGCAGAGAAGGAGGACAAAGGCGTAGTGGAGGCCAGCTGTCAGCCAACCGGGGAGTCGGGATATCGGGGTTTTCGAGGACACATAACGCTCGCATGTTGGAGTCGCGATCCACGATATCCCGACGAGAGTTTTTGAACCGTCCATCGGCGAGGACGCGTGGCGAGAGATCCCGGAAAGTCGGAGTTCGGCATATCGGAGTTTCCGGAGTCGTGAAACTCTTGCACAATGGAATCGCGATCCGCGATTTCCCAACACGGTCGAAGCCGTTCGATTTGAGGGACGCGTGTCCGAGGATCTAAAAGAGTCGGGGTTCGGCATTTCGGGGTTTCTGCATACAAAGGAATTGTTGCATTAGAAGTCGCGATTTCGCGATACCCGATGGAGCGACGAGGAAGTGGTGACGTGGAGGAGAGAGCTCACACGTGCATCGGGGATCAGCATTTCGAGATTCTCGGTGACGAGAAAATCACGCCGGGAGAAGTCACGAAAGCCCGAATCCTGACAAGGAGTATGACGATGGTCACATGGAAAAGGGTCGTATGGGCCCAGAACGTAGCCAAGAGGGGCTAAAGTCTGAAGGGAGTGCATCGGCGGATCGGGGATCATGGATCCCGTGGACAGGGGTATCAGGGTGTTGGAAACCCCGAAATCTCGATAAGGGATAAGGCTGCGGTCATAAGGAGAGGCCATGTGGACCACGAGCATAACTTGGAGGGTTAATGCGCTAGGATCATATCGGGGATCGGAGAATCGCGAGTCCTAAGGACTTATGAGGTTCGACATTAGGAAACCCGAAACTTCGATGTAGGATAGGGCCGGGGTCATATGGGACGACGGTCATATGAGAGGGATGTCTAGCCTAGAGGGTTAGCACATAAAGTGCCGTATCGGTGAATCGACAATCGGGAATTTTAAGGAACAGAAATTCTTGACATTGAGGATTACGAAACCCCGAAGCCCGATAAACAGGATTCCTAGGGGGAAATTTGAGCACGGTCCCGGGCAGAGGCCGTGAAGAAATGGGAAAGACCTGAGGGTCGGATATTGACCAGTGACTCCCGGGGGAAATCCAAAGAGCCGCTTCGGCTCGGTTGATGAAATTGAACGAACCTGTATACCCGTAAAATTATATATATATACACATATAACAACAGGTATACACAGATGAGTAAATTTATAAATACAAATGAAATAAATTAAAAGCAAAATACCAAAATCAGTACAGAGCTGGAATTACAAGCAAATCATTTTGTTTCAAAAGAGGAACTTACCATTCATTACCACAGCGTAAGGAAGGTTTATGCAAATTCTTGACTCAATCGACTCAGCGTTCTTCATGAAGATACAAAATATATGCACAAGATGGTGGACCGAATCGTGCCTCATACCATACCCGAGAGCGAACTTCGCAAATTGTACAGACTTGGGATTGGTTCCCAATATTATAGAGAGACTAGACTTCAGGTCCTGGATCTTATCAGTTACCATATCAATATACTCTGTTTCTGCAAATGATCTGGCAGCAGACACAGCAATACCCAGCACTAGCAAGGTGCTCAAAACAATGGCAAGGATGTGAGCCATGGCAAGGGAGATTCTGGAAACCTTTGAACAGAGCAGAGGCAGATCCGTGGTGGACAAAGAATGATACGAGGAAAGTTCCCGCGGATGAGAAATTGGAGGCAGTGGAAGGACGCGTAGAGAGTCGAAAAGCTGACAGGTGTAGAATGATGGGGTTAGATACGAGGAAGCTTGAGGAAGCTAGACGAGCACGTGGAACCCATGCGTGCCCGAATCCTTGGGTGTACGTTTAATTATTTTTATATATGATTTAAAAGTGTTAAAAAGTATTTAAAATAAATTAAATAATTTAGTATAAATAATTTATATATAAATAAGGTCAAGATAGTTTATATTAAAGTAAAGATAATTTGGGTTAAATTAGTGTAATAATAATTTTAAATTAATTATTTTATTTAAGTAAGGTTAATTTACCTTAAAGTTCGATGTTAACCAAGCTTAGACGCTTAACCCTAACCCAAACCTAGCCAATCCCCTGATGGAGTAACGTATGTTTACAGACAAGTAAAGAAAACTTACGCCTAACCCTATTTCTAAGTTTAAGTAGCACCAATATGAAACGTCCTTGAACTCACCCTGACAACTTTGGGGTGATGTAGGTAGAAGTATACGAGATGGCCAGGACTCGAAGGGGTCGAGGCAGGGGCACGTCGTCACGACCACTACCAACACCACCAGCACCACCACCACCATTGCCCGAACTATCCCTCATACTGTACTCGTTGGAAGCCATTAACGAGACTTTAAAGGGGCGCCAATCGATAGGGACTGAAGTGGAACCTCCACCCTCAGGAATGGGTAATCCAGAAGCATCAAGGGATTCAGGGGGAGGACTTCCACCATAAGACATCACGCGAGAATTGCAGAAGATCAAACTTCCAGAGTTTGCCGGAGGTCGCGCCAGTGAACGCGCGGAAGCATGGTTGGAAGGCATGACAAGGTGTTTTTCCTTAAGAGACTATGCGTCCAATTCGAAGGCAAAGATCACAATTTTTCAGTTAAGAGACAACGCCTTGAACTGGTGGGGCAACTTGGAAAGACAACTACACCTTACCCCAGACACAATATCTTGGGAACTTTTTGAGGAGAGGTTCTGAAGGAAATATCTACCAGCATACTATGAGGAGCAACAGGTAGGGGCATTTTGATGCAGGAGCATCACCAACTCAACAAGCCTGGAGCCAGCGCATGTGTTTTTAAACACATGACATATAAGCTTGATAACTCTTTTTGAATTTTCATTTAAGACGAAGCGCCATATCCTTCAATGAAACATTTATGAAGGAGCACCTGTTGTATTGTAGCAGACCTCAAGCCTTACGCTCTTGTCTGAACTAGATAGGAGGCATTTATTAGATTTAATGCAGATAGATAGATGTTTAAATCTAAATTAGACAGTTTTAGAGTCTGAGAGGGAAAATGGATATAGACACCCTCACTTGTACATTGTAACAGGATTTAGAATCATTCATCTAGGTGAGAGAGGGGAGAGCAAGCAGAGAACTTGTGAAGAACACCCATGTACAGATGTTTTTGAATTAATAGAAGAGAGTCTTTGATTCAATCTCATGGTTGGTGTTGTTTCTCTGTGTATGTTGTTTACGTTCTCATGAATGTTTGTTTTCTGGTCATGCATTTTCTTTGAATATGTTGTGCTTAAGATTTCAGAGGCTTAACTAAAGTCTGAGAGAGGAGAGAATAAGTTTCAATTGTTTCTGTGTCCGAGCCAGGAGATTCTTGCATAGAGTGCAGTTGAATTCATCTGCATAGAGTGCGTTGATGAGGCTCGACAGTTAAACCCTTATTCTCATTCGCCCAGAAACTGGTTTGGGTTGGTAGAGTCGTGCAGGAGAAGTGCAGGCTAAACTTGAAGTCTCAGTGGCTAGTCTAAGCAAAGGAAAACATAGACTATTGTTGCCAGAAGTGCACNTCGCCCAAAAACTGGTTTGGGTTGGTAGATTCGTGCAGCAGAAGTGCAGGCTAAACTTGAAGTCTCAGTGGCTAGTCTAAGCAAAGGAAAGCATAGACTACTGTTGCCAGAAGTGCACAGAGTCTGAGAGACTCAACACTTTGGGAGTGGTTGAAGGTCGAGCACGAAAAGTGTGCGCAAAGTCTCTGAGAGATTCAGAGTTGACAAGCTCAGGAGGTTTAACACCTTCATAACATCGTTAAGGAAGTGCACAGGAGTGTGTACCAAGAATGATTCAAGAAAAGAGTTGCAGACGAAAGTGTCAGAAGACAAGTTCTAAGAAGAACACTTAGCTGTTCTCAAGGAATCCTCGAGGAGGAGAAATCGACGGTCAGGATTCACCGAGGGGACTAACGAAATCCCGTCAGCCGTCAGATCTCGGGGAGTTGCACAGGGTTTAGGCCCCAACGAGCAGAGGAGGAGCCATCGGGATATTGGCGACATCGGGGTTTCATAAGGTAAGAGAATCGAGACCTTAAAAGTCTCGAAATCCCGAGAAAGGATCTCAGCCATTGATCTTAGCAGGACACGTGTCAAGGAGCCAGGGAGCGTCGGGGTTCAATCCATCGGGATATCGGGGTTTCCGAGGATGTAGAAATCTCGCACCAAGGAATCGCGATCCGTGATTTCCCGACGAACGCTTGGGACCGTTCATCGGCGGGGACACGTGGCGGAAGATCCTGGCGAGTCGGCGTTTGGAGGCATCGGGGTTTCTAGGAATGAAAAACACTTGTATAAAGGAATCGTGATCGGCGATTTCCCGAGGCGGTTAGAGCCGTTGATCGGAGGGACACGTGGCGAGAGATCCCGAGGAGTCGGGTTCGGCATTTCGGGGTTTCCGTGTGCAACGAAAACGCTGCAGCAGAAATCGCGATCTCGTGATATCCGATAGCCCGATAAGGAGGGGTGATGTGGAGGAGGACACCCTCACGTGTATCGGGGATCGGCTTTTCAGGACTTTCACTGTCGTAGGAATCGCTGCAGGAGGAATTTCGAAACTCCGAAGCGCGATAGCCATACGATCGCCGTGTTGAGTGGAGGACAGGTGGCATCGGAGATCGGGGATCAGAGATTCCAGGAGTGCGAGTTCTTCGCATTGCAAACTCGCGAACTCCGAAATCCCAATAAGGGGGAAGGACACGGTCATGTGGGTTGACAGGTCACACGAGGAAGGAGCAGCCAGAGGGGCTAGCGCCATAGCGGGAGTGCTATCGGGGATCGAGAATCGGGGATTCGCGAGAGGATAAAATCTTGACATCGCATATGCCGATTTCTCGATAGGGAAATCCCCGATAAGAACAAGGGAGCATCGGCCTCGAGACCCATCGGGGTTCAGGGTTTTGGATAGCACGAGGAACGTGCCCACTAGATTCGAGACAATGCGAAACCCGATTTCCTGAGAAGACTGTCGGGAGATCAATAGAGTATCCTATGGGTCACAAAAGGTCCTGATACAAGATCTGAAGGGCATTGTAGCTCTTCGGGCCTTATAATAAAAAGGTCCTGGTAGTTGCGGACGTGCCCTGGGTGGTGCGTTGTGCATCACATTTCATGCCTTAGTACAAGGAAACAAAACTGTAGAAGAATATGAGATCAGGTTTATGGAACTAGTCAAATACGTTTCGTATATGGACAATGACCAACGACAGGCAGAGCACTTCGTTTATGGATTGAACCTGAAGATAAGAGCTATGGTGCGGATGTGGAAATCGTCTTCAGTAGCGGAGGCGGTAGAAAATGCGCGTTATGCAAAAGAACACATGAACTTAACAGGGGGTACAAGATCGACATTTTCGCATCACCCTAGATTCGTAGGAAAGACCCCGAGGACATTTCCAAGGGGAGGGGGCTCAAGGCCACCACCTTATGGTAACAGGGTCGTGCCAGGGACAGTAGCTACAGGGATTTCAATGGCAATGAGTACAGAATCTCGTTCATCGCCAACGGTGCAGACAGGACCACGACCATCTCAGGGAACAATGAGTAGGGGCAGGGGTTCCAAGGGAAGGAACTCATTTCAAAGACAGACACATAACAGTGCACAGGTTCAATCTGGTGTTACCTGTTGGGGGTGCGGGGGACCCCATTACCAGCGTGACTGTCCGGAGTTACAACCA